>RJWJ010030800.1:0-19645 GCA_004363605.1 Indri indri | reverse complement strand
CACCCTCCGAGAGATGGACACACTTGAAACTGGGACTTGGGGGGAAGGGGGGCAAGGGCATCATATGTAACCTAAACATCTGTACCCCTATAATAACAAACAATAAAAAAAAAAAAGAAACTGAGCTGATCATTTTTTAGAGGTCCTCTGGATCAGTGTCTCCCTTACATTTTTTCCATTAGTATTTTCTCCTCCTCCCCCCCTTTTGTTTTACTGCACTATAGATTTCAACCGTGCCCAGTGTATATTCTTTGCAAACCCCCCGGGTCCATTTATCACTAATGCACACTGCAACACCGTGTGGGCTCCTGCGCGTGCATGGAAGTCTGCTACTCACGTGGTGGTTGCACTGCCTTTGGGGAGATAGAGCCTTTGAGGAGGAGCCCTCATTTTTCGGTGAGCGCGTGTTTCCCACAGCGACAAAGGAGGCATCACTGCACGATACTCTGCTCTCTGCTCACCAGTGGGCCCGCAAGAAGCAGTCACAGCTCTCCGACCTTCCTTATTCTCTTGGTGTTTCGGGCCTCCTGGGGCCCCGGATTCTGGGAGGCCACCTCTGCTGGCTACAGCTCCTGTTCTCCCACGGCCATCCCAGTCTCTGCTGGGCATCCCCTCTTGGGTGGACCCAGGAGTCCCTGATGAGATGCTCACACAGTCACCTCTTCCGCCTTCACCGGCCCAGGCTCTCCTGATCCTTCCCGTCCACCTCCTGTTGCCATGTCAACACGCCTCCCCTTTTGGGGGTCACTGTTAGGGGTGGAATTGTTTCCTCTAAACTCCTATGTTGAAGCCCTAATCCCCAGTACCTCAGAATGTGACTGAATTTGGAGACCGGCACTTTTAAATGGTAATTGAGGTAAAATGAGGTCATGAGGGTGGGCCCTAATCCAGCGTGACAAGTGTCCCTATGAGAAGAGGAGGTGAGGACACAGACACACACAGAGGGACGGCCCTGTAGGGACACAGGGAGGAGACACCGTCTGCAAGCCAAGGGGAGAGTCATCAGAGGAAGCAGCCCTGCCACTCCTCGGCCTGGGACTTCTGGCCCCAGGACAGGAGAGAACCAGTGTCTGCCGCTTATGCTGATCGGTCCGCGGCCCAGCCGACTCACACAGGCAGCAAGTGCCAGTCGCCAAGTCAGGTTAATTCCGTCACTTTGCATGGGCAGAATGACAGAGGCAGCCCACGGTCAGCAAGTGTGCCCCGTGCTTCTGTGCTGGGACAGACACGCTTAGGAGGAGCTCCGGAGGGACAAAGGTGAGCACATTGACTCAGAATATTCCTACGAGGAGCACTCCCCTGCCCCCTGGCCAGATTAAATACCTGTAATTATATTTGCATAGATGATATGTAAATTTTGGTAAGAAAATAGTACTTTCTTTGTTCATAGTTAGACATTCTCACTTTTTTCATTTTTGAGAAGAATGAGCATGATGAAGTTCTGGTAATAAATCATAAGAATTCCCGTTGACTTCAGTGAGAACAGCCCTTCGCTTGGTGCCTTTTTGCTCTCGGTCCTGCACCTGTGAGTGACTTAGTGAAGATAAGGTGTGCACGAGCAAAGTTCATTTTAATGTTCACGGGTTTTTCAAAGAAGCTGTACAGCATGATGTTAACTTCTTTTATCCAAGAAAAAATACCTTTCGGGAGAATACTGGGTTCTCTTGAAACACTAAATGTCGTATCTCCAAGGTGTGTATTTCCACACCTCATACCCTGGTGTTATCTCCTGAACGTTCTATAGCTGTAGAGGAAAATGGGCAAGCAGGTCTCACCGCGCCACGTCCAGCCCCACAGGCAGGCCAGGTCCTCGGCGTGGGTGTGCTTCCGGCTGGTGCACGAACAGGAGGGGAAGCGGGAATGACTTTCACTTTCTCACCATCCTGGATTTGCCAACAAGTGAAACTGCAGCCCAAAGACTCCGCAGCTTAAGCTGTGCTCTGCATACAAGGGGACATCATTGGATCTAGAAACCCAGGCTCATTAGTGATGCCAGAACTTCACTTTTCCTCCTGTCAAAATAGAAATCACAGGGTGCTGTTCCACTCCAGAGCCTGCAAGGTCCTGGGGACGCACCGCTGCTAGCACCTTAGCCGTGACTTAGACCACCTGTCTTAATGGACATGGCCCCAAAGGCCATGGTTGAAGTTTTCAATCATTCTAAGCCCTTTTCTGCTTCAGAATTTTTGAGTCTTTGCACTCGATCTTACCTGCACCTGGAATATAGTTCTTTTCCTGTCCTGGCCTCCAGTGCACAAGCATGCATGTACAGATAGCATGCATGTGCACACACATGTGCATGCACACACACAGGTACGTACACACATGCACACTCTCACACACATATATGCACAAGCACATATACATGCACACATTCACACACATACGTGCATACACACATGCTCACATACATACGTGCACACCCCTCCTCTGTCACTATCCACCTAGCAAATTTCTGTTCCTCCT
This sequence comes from Indri indri, assembly GCA_004363605.1. Classification (NCBI taxonomy): domain Eukaryota; kingdom Metazoa; phylum Chordata; class Mammalia; order Primates; family Indriidae; genus Indri; species Indri indri. Next base: position 17,179 of record RJWJ010030800.1, on the reverse strand, counting down.
TCGGGTCACGACTTAAATGTCCTGTCCACAGGGAGAGGGAGGCCGTTCCAACCTCCCGACTGAAAAGCTAAGCCTTGTCGAATTGCCTCACAATTTTTTATACTTTTTCTTTATGGCACCCGCCTTTCTAACGAAAATATGTAATTTTGTGTGATCATTCAGTGTCTGTCTCCCCCTCTACGAGGGAGGGTCCTGTCTATTTTGTCTGCTGCTGTTTACCTCCCAAGAACGTCCATCCTTGCTGTCTCGCTAGCCACGGGATGTGCAAGTCAACGAAGCACAGGACTATTACCTGGCACCTTAATCGTTGTTTCAGTGAAAGTGTATACAGATCTCCTGAGCTTTGCTTCTGTGGGGAACGAACGTTATCTTGGGATACCCCATAGTTTGCTAACTGACGTTCGTTAGCAGCCGGGAATGAACCGTTAAGCAGTTTGAACTGGAGGACACAGCCGTCAACAGAGGCGAGGAGATGACTCCTCCGTAGTCTAAAATGAGGTCTTCTAAGAACGATTTGACCTTAGACGGCTCCCTTGACCTTGGGCAATGGAACATTTTTCTTATATGCAAATTAGGTAACTTAGATACCCTTTTCGAGGCCTCAATATTAACATTTGATAAGATCATAGACAACCGTAATCGAATGCCTTGTGTTTATATAGCATTTAGTAGTTTACAAAATGGCAGTTTCAATTTGCAGCGTCTACTGTGAGGAAGAAAGCATGGTCCAGGCACGCCGTTATAGTTAGTCTCCATCTTTGAGGGCCTTTCAGCCCTGCTGAGCACTGCTGCCCACGAGCCCCTCCTTGCCTGAGGGCCAGATAAGGTCGGCTGCCTGTGTTCGTGCCATCTGTGAGCTCGGAATGGTTTTTACATTTTTAAATGATTGAAAAAAATCAAAAAATACTTTGCGACACATGAAAATAATACAAAATTCAAATTTCAGCATCCGTAAATAAAGTTTCATTGAAATCCAGCCACTTCCACTTGTTTACTTATTGTCTAAGGTTTCTGCTCTAACAGCACAGTTGAGTAGATGACAGATGTCATCTGCAAAGCTGAAACTGTTTCGTAGGTGGTCATTTGTAGAGTAAGTTTTCTAAGGCCTTGCCGGAGTGATGACACCCTCCTTGGGTTCCCACCTTGCCCCCCTGTCAGCTGAGCTCTCCCCGATCCTCCAGGGTCTCAGACCCAGAGCAATTTCTTCTGGAAAGCCTTCCTGACACCCAGCCTGGTCCAGGTCCCCATTCCCTATGTGCTTGTGACGTTCCTGGTCCAACTGTGTTTTACCGCCCTAACCTTTGCTGCATCTGATACTGGTGGGGTTAGGGGTTAAAATCTGTCCTCCCCTATAGACTGTGAGCTTTGTGAGAGGGGGTCCATGTCTGCTTTTTTCACCGTTATGTCAGTAGAACTCAACACAGCACAGAATGTTTCTAGATTAAAAGATTGAGACTTAGAATGCCTCCTCATACAGTGGAAGAGAATAACTTCATCTGTTATATGAGAGAAGGCACCTCTTGGAACTTGGCAGACCAGAACCCATTCTTTGTACCATCCACTCTCCATGGTCACAGGCCATGAGACTGTATGCATAGCTGATTAGATCCATGGGCAACACACCTCCAACTTTAGCCCAGGAAATCTCCCAGGGATCATTAATCAGAAGCAAAACAGCCAATGTTATCATATTACCAGTTAGCAGAAATTTTACCAGACCGTGGAGCAGGCAGCAGCAAGCCGCCCAGGTGGTCAGTTCATGCAGGTTGGGCACTTCTGCTAAACACGTCAGGACTAAGTTTCATGGCATTAAGACACAATTATTACTAAGCCCACTTTACAGACTCAAAACACAGGCAAATGAGTTATATCCTTGTGTAGAGCCTGGACTAAAATATAGATCTGTTTGTCCCATTGCCCCATAAAGGGGCAAGTAACTCCTGAATAGGGTTGGGTGTAAGTCTCCTCCACTAAACGTTCATTCTGAAAGTTTGACAGTATATCGGCATTCCTGGGGGCCACAGGGTGCCATCAGCGACATGCAGGTAGTGGGCTTCGAAGAGCAGCTGAGAGAACATCCTAAATCCAGGACCTGCTAAAGGATGCAGAGTGTCTGACTCAGAGCCAAGGGTATGTTTATAACACAGCACTGTTAAAATTACCTACATAAAAGGTATTTTTCTAAAGATTTCCCTTGGGTAATTCTGAAGGACAAAGTAATTTTGAACCCAGAAGCACATGGTGTTTTCCATGCCACCTGGTAATGGAAATAGTGTCAGCTTAACTGCGTGGGGCCTCTGAATTCAGAATCGAGCTAAAGGATAACATGGACTGTTTTGCTAACACGACGTAATGTTTATGGACCATGAATATTGTATACTAAACAACTTCCAATCAGTTTATTTTTCCTCACCTCCATATCCAACCCAACAGGAAACCTGAGTTTTTTTTAACCTTAAAAAAATATATCGAGGACTTCTAGTTTCAGCTTTAAAATGTAAAGAGCTTGAAAGTCGCTACTCCCATCCTTCCAAGAAGACAAAAGCTGAAAAAGTTGAAAATCAAAAACCTATTTCAACCCATCAAAGAACAAGAAAGATACAGCCACCCAGATCTGCTTGCCTGAGTGAAATTCACTGGTGCCCAAGGGGAGAAGCACTTACAGGGTAATTTCAATGAACTGCTGAAAGCTGAGTATGGACTAGAGTGAGCATGACAAATTCCTAGGGGCTGCAGTCTTAGGGGCCCCCACATTTTTGTAGGTTTTACCTCTAGGAATGCTATCAGGTTCTCACCTTGAAGAGCCAAGAAAAAATCCCCTTCTTGTCTTTGGAAAGGGGAGGGGCAAAGTCATCATTTTGAAACGAGCCCAGGGTATCCCCCATAGCGGAGACCCACTCAGCAAGGGAAAGGCTACACCAGAGCCTTATCTCAACCTGGGCCCCTCCAGCCTTCCTCTTTCACCTAAGGGGGAAAATGCTAAGAAACACTTACAAAGATCGCAGCCAAGGGCACAAGCCCACAAAATACTAACATTTAATCATAAGATGTTAGAATGTCCCCACCCCACATTTACCAGCACCCAGCAGGGCTCCTGTGTTTTGACACTGGCTTGGAGCTGAGACAGCCACAAGACACAAACCCTAGCTAAGGGAAAGTTCTTAGGGCATCACCAAGACAGCAGGGAAGGACAAAGACAAGGATGCTGGAGGGATTTGACGTCTTTGGCACCTACAGCTACAGCAAGCATTAAACACAGCACAACTCTCAGCTGGATTAATTTAAAACCTGGCGCCACAGACCTGTTTGCCTCATTTTGTCTTACTTGACACATCATGTCCACCTGTCAATTTACCAGGAATTTTAAAAGAAAAAAGATACAGTCCGAAGAGACAAAGTCTGAAGTATCAGAACCAGACTCAGATACCACTCAGGTTTTGGAGTTACCAAAATGATTTAAAATAACTATGATTAATATGCCAAAATCTCTAATGAAAAAACTAGCCAACATACAAAGGAACATGGGTAATGTAGGCCGAGAGGTGGAAACTCTTAAGAAAGAATCAAAAGAAGCTGTTAGAAAGCAAAACACTGTAATAGAAATAAGAATGCTTTTGGTGGGTTTATCGGTAAATTGGATATAGTGGAGGAAACATTAATATACTTGAACATGGGCAATAAGAGTTTCCCATCGGAAATACAAGAGGAAAAAGAATGAAAAAAGAAAAAAGAATGAAAAAAAGAGAGCATCCAAGAACTGTGGGACAATTTCAAAAGGCATGACATATGTATGATTGGAACACCAAAAGGAGAAGAAAGAGAGAACTCAGGAGAAGAAATATTTGAAGGAATAATGGCAGAGAAGTTTCCAAAATTAATGATAGACACCTTACCACAGATCCAAAAAGCTCCAAAAAAATCTAAACCTATGCATATCACATTCAAGCTACAGAAAAACAAAAATATAGAGAAAATATCACAAGTAGCCATAGGGGAAAATCACTTTACCTATAAAGGAACAAACATAGAATTAAAGTGTATTTTTCACCAGAAACCATAAAAGCAAGAGGAAAGTAGACTAATATATTTAAGGTTTTGAAAGGAAAAAAAAAAAAAAAAAACCAAAACCAAAATGCCAACCTAGAATTCTACATCCAGCAAAATTATCCTTCAAAAGTGAGATGAAATAAAAGTTTTCTCAGACAAACAAAAACTGAGGGAATTTATCACCAGTATTCAAAACTCTGGGACAAAACCTATTTTTTTTTTTAAAAAAAGAAAATCATTATGCTAAGAGAGGAGATAAAACGGATTTATATAAAATGCTTGACTACAATTAGAGTAGGCAGAAAAGGGGAAGAAATAAAGACTCAAAGAAGTGCAGAAAATAGAAAACAGCGATGAACATGGTAGATATTAATCCGACCATATCAATAGTCACTGTAATATGAATAATCTAAATATAATTAAAAGACAGATTGTCAGAGTGGATTACAAAACGAGACCCAAGTCTCTAAATTTAAAGACTCAGATAAATTAAAGTAAAGGGATGGAAGAAGATATATTATTCTAACATTAACCCAAGAAAGGTGAAGTAGGTATGTTAATTTCAGGCAAAGCAGACTTCAAAATAAGGAAAATTATCACAGATAGGGAAGGACATCACATAATGATGAAGGGTCAATTCTGAAAATAAAAAATAAATAAGTAAGTAAATAAATAAATAAATATCCTTGATATGCATGAACCTAATAACAGGCCATCAAAATATATGTAGCCAAAACTGATAGAACTGAAAGGAGAAATAGACATTGATTATTTCAGTTGGAGACTTCAATATTCCTTTTTCTGTAACCGATAGATCAAACAGACAGAAAATAGGTGAGGCTGTAGACAGTCTCTGAACACCATTATAAATCAGCTTCACCTGGTTGACTTGCAGAGAACACTCCACCCAGTGACAGCAGGGCACACGTTCTTCTCAAGCTCACATTGAACATTTGCCACGACAAGTCTGTCATTCAGGATCATAAAACCCACCTTAAAATTTTAAAAGAATAGCAATACTTTGGAGTATGTTTTCAAACTACAGTGGAATTAAACTATAAATCCATATCAGAAAAACACCAAGAAAATCCCTAAATATTTGGAAGTTAAACAGCAAACTTCTAAATAACACATGGGTCAAAGAAGAAGTCTCGAGAGAAAATGAATATTTTGATCTAAATGAAAATGAAAATACTATTTGTCACAATTAATTGGATGCAGCAAAAGCAGTGCTCTGAGAGAAATTTATAGCATTATACACCAGCAATTAGTATTTTTGGTTTTAAACTAGCACATGTTTAAAAGGAATAAAGACTTAATATCAATAACCTAGGTTGCAATCTAAGAAAACAAGAGAAAAAAAGAGCAATTTAATACTAAAGCAAGCAGCAGAAACAAAAATAATAAAAATTAGAGCAAAAATTAATGATGTTTTAAGCAGGAAAACAATAGAGAAAAATCAACAAAACCAAAATCTAGTTCTTTGAAAAGATCAAAAAATTGATAAACCTCTAGCCAGGATAACCAAGAGAGGACAAAATTACTGATATCAGAAATAAAAGAAGGGTCATCACTATTGACCTATGGACATTGAAAGGAATACTATGAACAACCCTATGCCCACAAATTTGATAATTTAGATGAAATGGACCAATTTTTTGAAAGACATTAGCTACTAAAACTCACACAAGGAGGAGATAGAGGTTTCCTCAACTTGAGAGAGAATATCTAACAAATGAACAAACAAAACCCCTGCAGCTAACATCATAGTTCACGGTGAGAAACTAGACACTTTGCTCCTAACATCAGTAACAAGGCAAGAGCATCCTCTCTCAACACCTGTTCTGCATCGTACTGGAAGTTTAGCTCGTGCTCGGAAAGGGAAGTAGAAGCTACACATGGGGAAGGGAGAAATAACTTTGTCTTTGTTTGCAGATGACATGATTGTCTATGTGGAAAATTCCAAAGAATTGACCAAAAAAAAAAAAAAAATGGAAAAAAACAAAAAACCTCTTGGAGCTAACAACAGAGTATAGTAAGGCCAGAGATACAAAGGAAATATATAACATTCAGGTGCTTGTGTATATATTCACAATGAACAATCGGAATTTAAAGTGTAGAAAAAAACCCGTTTATATTAAGTTCTGCATTGACTTGTATTCCCCCCAAAAGGTATGTTAAATTCCTAACCCCCAGTACCTCATAATGTGATGTTATCTGGAAATAGGGTCATTGCGAATATAATAAGTTAAAATGAGGTTATACTGGATACGGTAAACTTCTCATCCAATGTGACTGGTGTCCTTATGAAAAAGGTGAAACTAGAGAGACAGGAAAATGATCAGTGGTTGCCAGTGGTGCAGGGGAGGAGAGGAGAGTTCAGTAGATGAATAACAGGAGATTTTTTTAAGGGTAGTGAAATTATACTGTACGGTACAATAATGTTGGGTACATGACACTGTCCATTGGTCAAAACCCACGGAACTTTACAGCATAAAGAGTGAATCTTAGTGGATGCAAATTTAAAAAATCATTTAGAAGTTCGGAAGACCCCAAGAAGGAATGGAAAATGTAACAAAAGAATCAAACTGTGTTACAAATATATTAAACATCTTCAATGAAGGAAATAGGAGGAAAAGTTGCTGATCTAACTACCTTGGAAATGATTGGAGTCTGCCAAACTAAAGGAAAAGAAACTGTACACAGCACTGTACTCTATTTGATAAAGTCATTTCCCATTGGGAAGTGGTTAAACAATTCTGATGGTACTAAACAAGCTACTGGAACTAAAAATTAAGTATGTGGATGGCAGAAGGTTGGGAACAGCTTGTCACTGTGGAAGTGGAAGATTTCATATGCACAAGGGGAGGAGGCTAGAATGATCCATGTGGTAATGGATTCAAGTTTCAGCCATGAGTATAAACACACGTTTAGCTTAATGGAGGCAGAAATGGCTACATGTGGAAATATTATAGATATATGTGCATGCGTGGATTACTGTGCAACATATAGTTCCTTGCTCTGTCAGCTGAGTGCGCCAAAAGGCAATGAAACCCCTGTAGCAACAAGCACACAGAACCCCCAGAAATTGGTTTTTAATACCATTCTCCAATAAAAGGAACCAGGCTCCTTGGAAAAATGAATAATTCTATGACTCGGAGGGGAAATATACAAGATGAACCTGGAGCATCCTGCAGTGTCAGGAAGTAAGGAGCACACAGACATACACACAGGGCTGTGTCAAAGGGACACTGACGCCAACTGACAGAGCGCCCAATGGCCAAAGCTGGGATAATCTGAGCATCATAACATTGGATTAAAACTTCAAAGTATAGAATAGGTATCCATCAGTCCATACTGATATAAATATATGATAGAATAAATAAATAAAAAGGGGTTATAGATACATCTGTGCAGAAGCATTCCAAATAATTCATGTAGCTACCTCACCCTCGAGGAGATGGATCATAATTCTCTGCTGCTAAAGTGTGGGCAACGCTTAGTGATTGGTCACAATGGTGCAGTATGGAAGGGGGGTGGGAAGAATAACTTTACAGTGAATAAACCTGAAGACACTGTCCAGCCAGGTGATCTAGGTCAATGTCACCAGAGATGAGACATGGTGACAGTGTGGATCTTTGATATGATGCAAATGACACCTTACCTTTGTGGTCTTCTTCCTGTAAACCCACAAGTCCAGCCTAATTAGGAGAAAACCATCAGACAAATCCTAGTTGAGGGACATTCTATAAAATACCTGACCAGCACCTCCCGAAACTGTCAGTCATCAAAAACAAGGAAAGTCTGAGACAGTGTCACGACCAAGAGACGCCTAAGGAGACACAACTAAAGTGGTGTGGTGTACTGAGTGGAATTTTAGAACAGAAAAAGCACTTTAGGTAAAAGCTAAGGAAATTTGAATAAAACATGGAGTTTATTTAATAATAATGTATCAGTAAGGCTCGTAATTGTGTCAAATATACTACTGTAAGATTTAATAGGGGAATCTGGGACCAGGCTATATGGGGATATGCTGTACTTGGCAGGTTTTCTATAAATCTAGGACTGTTCTATAAAATAAAGTTTATTTTAAAATAATCCAGAATGTGTCCCCTTCCTCCCACTTCCAGCACCACTATCCTTATTCAACCCCTGTTATGTCTCCCGGGGACCGCGGCCGCACCCCTTCCTGGTTCTCCTGCTTGCCCTCTCGCCACCCCCAAACCAAGTCTCCACACGTATCTGAGGTTTTAATATTTAATATAAGTAGACAGAACCCTTAACATTCGAATGTGCTGAGAATTAAGTCCAAACTCTGTCCTTGGACCTCTGAATCCCCAGGTGGCCTCGACCCCAACTAAGTGGCCTCATCCCCTAGGTCTCCATCTCACACCGTGAGCCCAGCCACGGCGGCCCCTGAACCCCAAGACCCAGCACATCTCAGCACGAGAGTCGCTTCCCTGGGCAGAGTGCGCACTATTCCCCAGGGCCACCACGGATTTATTAGCCTAATTTCAATGAGATTCGCTAAAATGTCCGCTATTTAGAAAGTCCTTTCCAGCTCCCTATATACCTTTATTTTTCTTCAGAGGCTTGTACCTCCTGGCATTGGTGCGTGTAGAGCCACACACAAACATACTGCCTCCATACGAGTGTGTGTGTGTGTGTGTGTGTGTGTGTGTGTGTGTGTGTGTGAATCTGCCTTCTCTACCAGAACGCACCCACAGAATGTGAATCCGTCGGGCCAAGCACTGTGCATAACACACGGAATCCCCATCCCGACATGTGACTTTCCTGTCTTCCGCAAGAGGAGTAATGGGAAGAATTTTTTGGTATTCGTTAAATAGCAAAGTGTGCTATCACAGGTGGTTTTCATGCTCTGTATCTAGATCCATTCCTGCCACTTATTAGTCATCTCCCTCTTTCGAGCCTTGTAAGTCACATGAGGGTGATAGTCATAGGGTTGTTGTGAATATTTAGTAAGACAAAAAAAACACGTGCTTGGCATAGAGTAGATTATCAGTAAATCTCAGTTTCTGCCTTTAAAAATTCTGTGCAGTTGACCCTTAAGCAACGCGAGTTTGAACTGCACGGGTCCACTTACACACGGATTTTTTCAATAAAATTACACCAAGTGAGCCTGCCTCTTCTGCCCTCCCCTCCCGCCCCCTCCACCTCCTCTATCCCTGCCGCCCCTGAGACGGCGAGAGCTACCCGTCCCCTTCCTCCCCTTCCTCAGCCTACGCAACGGGCAGAGGATGAGGATGGAGACCCGCTTGATGATCCACTGACGCTTAATGAACGGTAAACATGTTTTCTTTTCCTTATGATTTTCTTAGTAACATTTTCTTTTCTCCAGCTTACTTTATTATAAGAATACAGTATATAATACATTTAACATATAAAATAAGAGTTAACGGGCTGTTTATGGTCAACAGTAGGCTATTAGTAGTTACATTTTGGGGGAGTCAAAAGTTAATATGTAGGTTTTTGACTGTGCAGAGAGTCAGCCCCCCTAACCCCTGTGTGGTCAAGAGTCAACCGTATTTGTCTATTTGACTCACTTGTGGGTTTTGATATCAATTGTGTAAAAACTTGAACTTTTATTGTTTTCCACGCAGCAATATTAGGTTCGGTCATATTCGTGGAGAGCTTCTTCAAACGGAGCCCCGTGTTTTCTTCTTTGAGGTGATATTTTTCTTGTTCTCTAGACGATTACAGCGTCAGCCAGACGAGGCTGCCGGGACCACAGTTCCCACAATAATGAAGAGGTAGTGTGATGAACTGAAAGGTCAGTCCCCTGAACTGAATGCCTGTGAGTCCAGGTCATCTAAACTAAACAAGCGTGATCATAACATTTCTCTTGAACTGTAAAGACAATATGTTACAGAATTTGGAAAAATAGATAAACTATCACCCGCTGTTCTACATCATTAACAAAACATTCTTCTGAGTTTTTCCCTTCAACCATCCCAATCTGTGCCATCCCAATGATGCGTCTATGCAAAATAACACCAACATGAAATAAAAGGAAATGTTCCTATTTAATTTGTGTGTTCCCACGGGCAGACCGTGCTGATAAAGTCCTGAAGGCAAAGAAGACAAATTATCATCACACCCTTGGTCATTTCCTCTAGGAAAGCAGAAATGGCAAAATTTTCCAAATCCAGCTCTTTTTCAGAACAAAACTAGTTTCTTCAAGGATATCTGGAAAGGCTGCATCTTTGCACATGCATTTTGTACAATGTTTCACAATTTACAATCATTCTTTTAGAATTTTTTTTGCAAACATATTTTCCCCATAAAATCGCCCCCAAGGGATGCACTACATGAATATTTAGGGGACATTGCTGGAATGTATGGGCTATAACGAGTAGAGAAAGATGCTTTTACCTAGAAAAGGGTACCCTTGAGACCTCGTCAGAGCTGGGATGGAATAACTTAAGTTCTTCCAAAAAAAGCAATGAAGCTTTAAAAGAAGCTCACCCTTGCCTGTCGCTGGGCCTTCTGCTTTCTCCGCTGCAGCAGTGCTGTGCTGTCAAGGCCCGGCTGGCCGGATTCCACGCGTGTAATTGGGGACATTGAGGAAAGGTCTGGTTTTGTTTGCACAGCCGCTTCCTGACCCAGCGCTGGCTTCGCCCTCGGGAGTACTCTGGCTCCAAAGGGCCATGCGAGGTTCAAAGCAACATCAGGTCTTCAAACCACTCTCTTGCCGGGATCATGGAAAGACAGACCACGTCCGGGCTTTGTCCCCCATGGGCCAACTCCTTCACAAGGTCCTTGGCTTCCTTGTCGTCTGCTGCTTTAGAAAACCCTTTCCTACAAATGGCAGACAGCACTTTGCACAGATGTTTATTTTACAGGCCACTTTCCCACCTTCTGTCCCATTGAGTTCCACAGTGTCATTCTGCTGGGGAAGAAATCGAGACTCGGGGCGGGGCTTCGGTTCCTGGACAATGGCTCAAACTCATACATTGTGACTGCAGAGCCAGCCCCCTTGGTCACCTGACACCCTCCCAGGCTTTGCTTCAGGGCTGCGGAGAAGGGGCTTCTGTCCTGACCCCGCCGGCCACTCTGACGAAGGAGCCTTTTCGAGCTTGTCTCTTGCACCCCATTGCTCAATGGCTGTTTCCTATGGAGTCCTGTCGCCCCGCGCATCACCCTCTCTGCCTGTATTGGGATCACCTGAAAATGTTAAAGGGAGAGAGGGAAATAAGGACATTTGAGGGGAAGCTGTCCAGGTAGTGGTATAAGCTTTTTTCTTTTTACTGCAACAGATGTGTGTGTGTATGTGCACATGTGTGTGTGTGGTGTGGGCATGTGCGTGTGTATGCATGTGTATGGTGTGTGTATGTGCACGTGTCTGTATGTATGTGTGTGTGCACATGTGTGTGTGCACATACTTTCCCCTCCCAGGGCAAGATCAGAGGGCTTCAAGAAAACAACTCGTTGACACTGGGAAACTGACCAGAGTACAGTGAGAAAGTCCCAGGAGAACCTATTCTGTGTCCCTGTCCCCAGGAAATAATGTCCAGGGTGTCTTTTCATCTTGCTCCAGAACTGAGGACAATCATTCAGTTTGTCTTTTAATCACAGCTGTGAATTTTTTTTCCATCAAGTAACACTGATACATATAAATTTAATTAAGGATCGCATAAGTAAAAAGCAACTTTATCTGTTAGAGAAATAGGTAAAATGTTCTTCTAATCTTTTCAAATTTTCGAATGGAGTATACAAACTCTACTTAATAAAAGCAGCGAATTAAAGGAGTTCATTTCAGCATCAGTTGAGAAGAGCCTGGAGATTCCGAGACGGGGGCTGAAGAGAGAGGCAGAAAAACAAAGACATGTGCCTTGGAAGCTTGCTAAGCTCCAGGAGACTGCATCTAACCGATTTACCAGTGCTGGACTTGAGTTAGGGGAAAATACAACGATAAAGGTTGGGGAAACCCTTGGGAATACCAGAATGTATTACAAGGAGTAATTTAAGGCTATGATTTCTGTTCTGAAAATCCACTCTTATCCCATGTTAGCACCCCAAGAAAACCCATAGTTGCTGCCTTAAAAGGAGGAATGTCACTCCTATATTACTTTATGAAAATGTAATTTTGATTTTAAGAAAATTTCTAATATGTACATTTTTTTGTTTATACAATTCCAAAACACCAGAATCCATTTTGCAACTGTGGGGATTAATGAACCCCACATCCCTCCTTAGAGTTCGCCTGGGATGCTACAAGAAGTAGAGCTAAGGGGTAAGATTCATTTCAAAATTCTACAGATTTATTCCTTCCTGGTGAATGTGCAGTGGTATCTCATTATGTTCTTAATCTGTCTTTCCCTAGTTTCCCTAATGAACGATCATATTTGGCACCTCTCAATATGCATAATAGCCATTCGAATATCCTCTTTTGACTTGTGCCCATTCAATTCTTTTGCCCATGAAAAAATAAATTGTTTACCTTTTTTAACTGATTTTCAGAATCTCTTTAAATATTCTGGAATCATTCGTCTGATACAAATATCGCAAACATTCTCTCTCACTCTGGGTTCATCCTTTAACTCTCTTACTGTTATCTTTCGATTGACACAACTAAATTTTTTTGAGTCCAATATATGAAGTTTTTCTTTATGCTTAGTGCTTCCTGAGTCATGTATAGCTTTTTTTCCTTTCCCAAGATCATGAAGACTCATGAATATTCTAGGACCTTTGCATTTCCATGCAAATATTAAATTCAGCTTGTTAATTTCCCTAAATATATCTGCTGAGAATTCACTTGGAACTTTGTTGATGGTGTAGAAAATTTGGGGAAACTTAATAACATTGAGTTTTTCCATAGAGACATATATTTCATCTTTTTAAATCTTTTGTAGTCTCTAGTTTTCAGTGTAGATTTGTTGCACATCTTTTGATCATTTATTCTCAGGTATTTGATGTTTTAAAACACTATTTGAAATATCATTTACATTTTTCCATGTTCTGATTCTTTCTCAGTAAGATATAGACAGGTGTGATGTCAGCAAGATGTGAACAGGACTTCACGATGCTCATTCCCCCACAGAAACATCCATTTGAACAAATATCCAGGTGAAAAAATACCCTCACAAGAGCTAAAGAAACCACGTGAGAGATTATAGCACCTGGGGATAGTAGCACAGAAATAAAAGACACATTGAAGAGGATAAGAAAGACAGTTTTAGGATATCCTCACCCAACCCCAGGCAGCACAGCATGGGAGAAATACCCTCTGCTTGGAGGAAAAAGAGGACAGTGAGTGTCAGACTTTGTCTCTGACCCTGACACCTGGCCCACCCCAGTAAATCTCAGTACTGGACGGTCCCCTCGGCCCCAGACTCCTGGCAGATACTCATGGACTGAGCCTTCAAGCCGGTTGCAGCCCCAGGTGGGATTCCACATCCTCAGACTCCAAGCCTGCGCCAGGCTTCTGGCCCTTCCCAGCACCAGCTCGGCTCTCCTGGACCCAATCACCAGGCCACACCTGCAGATATGGGCTCCAGACCTGCCCAGTGCCAGGCGGATTCCAGCAACCCCACCCTCAGCGGACCCAGGGTCCAGGCCCATCCCCATAGAGCAAAGTGCTGGGCCAGCCTCTGGCCCCAGGCTCCAGGATTGCCCTAGGGGATCAGTGGATCCAGGTTCCAGGCTGGCCCCTGCAACTCCAGGCAGCCCTAACAGACTAGCCTTCAGGCCAGCACTTGTCTACACAACCTCCAGGCCAGTCCCAGTGGCCCCAGGCAGCAGACCCATCCCAGTACCTGGTGGATCTCGGCAGACTCAGGTTCAAGGCCCCCCACCCCCCAATAACCCAGCAGTAGGTCAGCCTCTGTGGACCCAGGCTTCAGGCTTGTCCGGACAGATACAGGCCCAACTCCACAGACCTGGGCACCAGGCCTGCCCAACTGCTGACCCAGGTACAGCCTGTCTGAAGCCCCTGCAGCAAGCTGCCCACTGACCACACCAGATGGCCTGCCCAGAATCTCTGGACGGTCCGACTGGTGAAGGGCTTTCCTAGACAGAGAAAGTCTGTGAAGACCGGGACAGGTTCCCACTTCCTCAAATGCACAGACATCAGTGTAAAAAAACAAGAAACGTGAAAAACCAAGGAGACATAACACTACCAAAGTTCTTTTCTTGAAATGACTGTGTCAAGTTTTGTGATTAAGATTATAAAGTGATTTGGGATGTGTTCCCTCAGCCTCTATTTTCTGAAACTGTTTGCAAAGATTGCTGTTATTTATTTACTAGATATTCTGAATAATTCGCCAGTGAAGCCATCTTGTTCTGGAAATTTGGTGGAAACAGTTTTAATGGGTTTTGACGGATCATGCATCCACCACTGCAGTGTCAGACAGAATGGTTTCCTACCCCAAACACCCCCAGTGCGTTGTCTGCTCAACTCATCCCCAAAAAACTCCTGGGAATCACTGATCTGCTGACTGCCTCTCTAAATTTGCCTTTTCTGAAAATCGTGGAATTGGAATCTCACAGTATGTAGCCTTGCAGACTCTCCTGTCACTTAATAATGTACATTTAAGATCAACTTATATCTTTGAGTGGCTTCATAGTTCATTCCTTTTTATCCCTGAATAATATTACATTGTATAGATGTACCACAATTTGTTTACCCATTTATATAGTTAAAGACATCTTTGTTGCTTGCAGCTTTTGGCAACAATGAATAAAGTTACTAAAAACATTCACATATGGGTTTTTATGTGGTAGTAAGTCTTCAAATCAGTTGAGTAGTGTGAATACCTAGGGGCACAATTGTTGGAGCATATGTTAAGACAGTATTTAGCTTTGTAAGAAACTGCCAAATTGTCTTCCAAAGTGGTGTACAGTTTTGCATTCCCTTTCGGCATCAATGAGAGCTCCCGTTGCTCCCTACTTGCCAGTGATTCCTACAGGCTGTTTTTTTTAATTGTAGCCATTCTAATAGGACTGTAGTGGTGTCTCTTGTTTTCCTATGCATTTCTCTGAAGACACATGATGTTGGAAATCTTATATGCTTAATTGCATCTGTATATATTCTTTGGTGGGATGTCAGTTCAAATATTTTTCCCAGTTTTTAATTAGCTGCATTTTTTTCTGTTAACTTTCAAAAGTTCTTTGTATATTTTGTGTTTTGCAAATATTTTCTTCTCTGTGTGGCTTCCCTTGTCATGCTCTTAACAGTCTTCACAGAGCAGATTTTCACTGCATTAAGGAGCAATTGATGAATTTTTTTATTTCATTGATTATGTTGTTGTTATTGTACCTAAAAACTTGTCACCAAACCCAAGCTCTTGCCGATTTTCTCCTCTTATCTTCCAGAAGTTTTATAATTTTGCAAGGTACACTCAATGTATAACCCATTTTGAGTTAATTTTTTTGAAATGCATAAGGTCTGTTCTACATTATTTAAATTGCATATTGATGTAGAAATATTCTAGTATAATTTGTTGAAAAGTTTATGCTTTCTCTATTAAATTGCTCCTCTGTCAAAGATTAGTTGACTGTATGTGTGTAGGTCTATTTCTGGGCTCTCTATTCTGCTTTATCATTCTGTGTGTATATTTTTTCTCCAAAGCACACTGCCTTAATTATTGAGGCTTTATAGTAAAACTTGAAATTTGGTAATGTGAGTCCCTCAAGTTTGTTCTTGTTCTTTAGTATCACATGGGCAATTCTAGGTCTTTTGTCTCTCCATATAAATTTCAGAATCAAGTTGAAGACGACTACAAAATAACTTCCAGGTATTTTGATTGGGATTATGTTAATCTATAGATTAAGTTGAGATAAATTGGACATATTTAACAATATTGAATGTTCCAATCCATGAGCATGGAATATCTCTCCATTGATTCAGATTTTTTATTTCCTTCATCATACTTTATAGCTTTCAGCACACAGATCTTGTACATATTTGGATAGTTTTAGTCCTAGTCTTTTTTTGAGGTGGGTGTGGTATTAGAAATGATTTTGTTTTAACTGAAAATTCCAATTCCAATTTTTCTTTGATGTCACTCTTGTCTAAATGAGTCCCCTAAAATTTGTGTGTTGGAAACTTAATCCCCAAAGGAACAGTGTTGGGAGGTGGGACCTTTTGGGAGGTGTTTTGCTCTCATGGTCAGATGAGTGCTTTTATAAGAAGGCTTGACAGAGAGAGTTTGGCCCCTCATCCCCTCTTCCATCCTTTCTGCCACGCGAGGACACAGCTTTCTTCCCCTCCGAAGGATGCAGCCATCAGGAAGCATCTTGGAAGCCCAGGGACTCAGTCCTCACCAGACACCCAACCTGCTAGCGCCTCGATCTGAACTTCCCAGCCTCTAGACCTGTGAAGAAATAAATCTCTGTTCTTTATAAATTACCCATTTTCAGGCATTTTGTTGTAACAATACAAATGGGTCAAGACAGATGTTACACAGTAAGGCAGCCAACTCCTTATATTAATCTTATATTCTGCAACTTTCCTATAGTCACTTATTCCTTCCAGGAATATAGTTTTTTATAAATTCTTCAGGATTTTCTAAGTACATAATCATGTCATCTGTGAATAAAGGCAGTTTTAGTTTTTCCTTTCTAATATCTATGCCTTTTATTTCCATTTCTTGTCTTACTGCACCAGTTAGGGCTCTGGGTATAATGTGCAATAAGAGAGGAAAGGAGATATTCTTGCCTGTTTCTAAGCTCTAGGAGGAAAGCATCCAGTCTTTCACCATTTAGTATGATGGTAGCCTAAGATTTTCTACAGATGTTCTTTATAAAGCTGAGAAAGTTTTTTCTCTATTCTTAGTTTACTGAGACTTTTATCTTTAATGAGTGTTGGACTTTGTCAATTTTTTTCTGTTTCAGTTCATATAACCGTATGACTTAACCATATGATTGCTCTTTTTGTCTTGTTGGAGTTTTGGATTACACTGAACAATTTTCAAGTGTTAAGCCAGCCTTGTGTACCTGGAATAAATCCCACTTTGTCCTGGTGCATAATTCTTTCCATACATTGTTGGACTGAATGTTCTAATATTTTGTTGAGGATTTGTGATTCAGTGTTCACGACAGTCATTGTCCTGCAGTTTTCCTTCCGTGTGACGTCTTTAAGGACTTTATCTGCTTTTGCTATTAAGGTAAT
>RJWJ010030799.1:0-19660 GCA_004363605.1 Indri indri | reverse complement strand
TAACAGTGGATCAGGCAGTTCCCAGGCAGATCCTGGAATGTCCTAGCTCTCCAGCCCTGCTTGTCTGAGGAATTGTGTGGGACAGCACTAGCGACTAAGATCATCCAGCCAATTCCTCTTGCTGATTCCTGCTGACCGAGTTTTGTTTTACAATTTGGCTTCCCATACAGAGTTTTTCTCTAGCAAAGAGAACGTGTCGACTGGTTGCATGAACTCTTAATAACCTGGTACTCTCATACATCAGACTCATATGATACTGGTTAATGTGAGTCTATTCCTAACAGAATGATTCACTTCTAGTTTCTAGACATGTAAAGTTGAAGACGAGACCATGGAATGAGGCTAAATTACCAAAGAAAATGTCTGCTTTGCAGGTCTCTTTTCAGCCATCTAACCAGTCTTTCCTGGCAATGTCCCTATCTCACAGCTATATATTTTTTTTTTTTTTTTGAGATAGGGTCTCACTCTTTTGCCCAGGCTGGAGAGCAGTGGCATGATCATAGCTCACTGTAACCTCAAACTCCTGGCCTCAGTTGATCTTCCTGCCTTGGCCTCCCAAGTAGCTGGGACTACAGGCACAAGCCACTGCACCTTGCTAATTTTTTAAAATTTTTTTGTAGAGATGAGGATCTTGCTATGCTGCCCAGGCTGGTCTTGAACTTCTGGCCTCAAGCGATCCTCCTGCCTCACAAAGTGTTAAGATTATAGGCATGAGCCACTGTGCCTGGCTCCTCTAAGCATGTTTGATGAAGGGATTCTAGCAGAGTTCAATAGCAGACTTATGGCCATGTTGAAAAGATGCAGGTGCATTTGATTATTTAGGCTTAATAAATTACCAAAATTTAAAAAGAATAAAATGCACAGTTCACGTGTGGGCTATTGACACTGACTTTCCCAGTTTCCTCCTCCTCCTTCACTACCTGGTCAGCCCCAGATGTAGCACACTGATAACCGTGGCGGTGGAGGCTGCGGCACTGGTGAACACCTACTAACACACAGCTGTCTGGCTTTCAGCTACCAAATTACCCTTCTGCAGATGAAAACCCTTTCATCCACCTTTTCTTTCCATAGATTCAGCCTAAACCTGATAATAAGAGCTGGAGATGGAAAGAAGTAGTTCTGCCAGACAAAAAGATACAAGACTCCGAGTAACGAGGAAGGAAGGTGCCTGGTCTTACAAAAATTGAGAATAGGCAGTCATTAATTATGGAGATTTTATATTCAATGGCTTCTCCCTTCCTCCATCTCCTACACCTGTTCCTTCTGGGGTCGATCATTGTTTATGTTGCCTTGAGGAAATAATGAGGGCCAGTTTCTGGGGGATTGGTGAAGATAAGTATGAGACCTTTATCTTGGCAAAAAAAAAAAAAAAAAGGAAGAGAGAGAATAAGTGAGAACAATTAAGTGAGCTAATTTAGAACAATCACCTAATTACCTAAGCAGGTTTACTCCTCTGAGAGTGCACTTTTTATCTTAATCACCTGGAAAGCTTTTTCCCCAAAACGCACAGGTCTTGATACCGTCCCTGCAGCCTCTGGCTCAGGGGGTGTGGGTGGGCCGCGCAGCCCTGTGGATTTATAAAGAGCTGCCCTGTTGCTCCCGCTTCTTTTTCAGACGAACATTCTTCGATATGTCCAGACAGTCTCCCTGGCTATCGAGCTCCAGTCATCTTTTCACCCTGGACTTTAGATCATTTTTCACTTTCTCCTCCTACATTCTTGTCGAGGAGGTTCAAATTCTATTAGGATACTGCTGGTTTAATTAGAGTCTCAGACTCAAAGCGCCATAATCCCGGGGAGGGAAAAAAAAAAAAAAAAAAAAAAAATCCCTGTGTGAGTCATGGCGCCTATAAAACTGCAGCTATGGCGCCACCTGCTGTAAATTACGGAAACCGGGAGGGTGAATTGCCTGTTTACGGAAACCTAAAATGTTTCCTGGGACCCAGGGAAACAACCTGAAACAACGAAGGCAGTGGAAATTCAGCACGAAGCCGATAAAATAAGACATACGTGAGGAAAACTCATCTCAAGAGAGAATATAGACTTCACCCTGTGCAAAGGGAATGCTAAAGAGGCTGTCATTCGGAAGGGATTATCTTTTGAGAACTAAAGAAATGAAATCTTTCCATTTTCTATTCCGTACTTCTTTCTTGCTGGCTGGCTGGTTTCCATAAGCCTCCACTTTGAAAGAGCACTACTGTAGGTGATCAATGACATTTTAAATTTTGTTGGCTTTTTAAGGAAGCCTCTGCACAAGGACTAGTAGAAAGCAAATTAAAAGAGTGGTGTCCAGACTCTAAAATGTAAGGTTCGTCTAGGTGATGCGGCCTCCAATGTCAGAGTTTTTACGGACAAGCAGGAGGATATGAGCTTGTGCAAAGCCACACAGACTCGTGTCTGGTTAGGCTGACGGGCAGCAGTACATCCTTGTGAACGAGATGGGAGCTGCAACGTGGCCGGTGTCTCCTAACTGAGTTTTCTCTTGCAAGAAGGAAACATCTAAGTTACATACTCATGATGCCCTCCCCTCACCCCAGTCAAAGGCAAGCTACACCATAGCTGGTCACAGACAGTCTCAGCCATAAGGACAGAAATCCCTCAAACTGAAGACAATCTTGGTTGTACGTAAGTCCATAGTTCAAAACATCGAGAGGCCTTATTTCCTCATCTGAATGTGAGGCAAATTTCTCAGCTCCTGTATTCATGTCGTGCATAATTGGGCAAAATCAACCAGGTGGAGGCAGTTGTCTTCCCAAACAAAATTAACAAGAGCAATGGAAACACACACTGAGAGTGAGGTTCGAAACGCAGTCATGTAAGCATGCTGTGATTACAGTTGGACAGGGTCAACTATGGTGCCACGACTACATGGTGCTAGGAGAGACTGGCATGTCGCAGGGGTCTCACTGTGGTATGAGAGGCGATCTCAGGTCACGTACTGTTGCCACTACCTAACACAAGTATGAATGTCACCAAAGAATCAACCCTACTTGATCTTCAGCATTTCACTGAGCACCATACCATCTGTGAATAAGTGACCTAAGTCGACTTTCTGCCCTGAGGCTGGTGGATATTGAGATTTAGAGAGATTGTCAGGAGTCTGTCCTGGAATATACGTGAATTTCCCAGGAGTCACTGTATGCGACACACCTGCAGTTAGTACCTTCTGCCCCTCCCTTGTGCCTGCTCCCTTCCCTGGCCTTGTGCCCCTGCTTTTGGGCTCACAGGGTGGAGAGGCTGTGGCGGGGTGGGTGTTCAGGACAGCGCACAGAAGAGGAGATGAAGGATCGCTGAGGTCCTCAGCTCTGGGCCTGGAATGGGCAGGTGGGGGAGGGGGAGAAGCGGGAGGGCATCGTAAACATCTTGATCTGTGTCCGTATCGACACCTTCCACTCTTTAGTATGATGTTTCATTGAAGAGTTCTTTGTTCCCTGACCACTAGCCATCTAAAGTAAGTTTTCAATTGCAGTGTTTGAAGAATGATGTTCAAGCAATTATTTTTGTAAAGTTTAGTATCATTAAACATTCTGTAAGTGACAGGAATACTGATCAGGTAATACCGATCTGCCAAAACTTCTGGAAGTTCTGGGGTATTTTTTCTTGGAAGATCTTCTTAGAATGAGTTTAGCAGAGTTTCTAGAAAGGTGTTTAACATGTCAGTTCCTATTTGTAAAGCGCTTGGGACAATACCTGGCACAATATCATTTATAGCAGGTGCTATATATGTATTTGATAAATAAATGAATAAATTATAAGATTATGAATTTGTAACTGGAATGGTATTTTCTTCCATTTGAGGAATTAAGTTTGTGGATGAATGACTGTGAACGTCTCAATTCTTTAAGCTTTAACAGTCTGTGTCCTCCATATAGGTGACTAGCACATGGAAATCACAAAGTCATACAAAACATCTTCGGAATGGCAATAATGGCAGGAATTATTGAAAATTATAAATGATTTTCATATAAGTAACACTATTTGCTTTGCTGTCAGCTATGTACGGGCCTATGAATTAAAAGGTTTTTTTCCCCTTTCTTCATTCTCTCTCTAAAACATCCTTTTTGTTCCAGACCTTCGAAAATCTTATACTGACCTAGGAAAAGGGTATTAATTTTCATGTCAACAAGCTATTATGTATCCCCAATTTTTAACCTAGAATTCATTTGAGAGTTATTCTTTATTGTTTTTGAGATTTTGTTTTCTTCTTTTAAAAAGTTAGTAAGAGAACAAGAATGCCTAGAGAATGACAATCTTGTTGGAAGATCTCTAAATTGGTAATTAGAAGACCGAATATTTTCTTTAAAGGAGAGGAAGGATTGGCAATTCTATGTTTAATGATCCTTTATGATGAAGAAATTATTTTTAAATATGGCGAAACTTTTTTACACACATAAGAAAGACTCCATTCGGTCTATAAATGGCTCTAGAACAGTTAGGCAGTGGGCCAAGAATGTAACATCAGGTTGGAGCAGAGCTTACCTCAGCCTCTGTTCTGTTAATTCCCCCAGGTCAAGCTACCTGAATGTTCTGTTCCCTCCTCCCTCCCAGGAAATAGTCCCTCTATATAGTTATACTTTTTTAACATGGTGGGTAAAAACTGTTCTAGGCTTTTAAAATTAAAATAAATACATATGATTAAAAAATTCAGACAGTAGAAAAGTACATATAATGAAAAGTATATAAAATTCTCCCCTGATCTGTGGTCCTCCTCCCCATAGGAATTCTTGTTAACAGTTTCCTATGAATAAATGTCTCCAAAAAATGTTATGCATATTCTAGCACATCTATAACATACATTCTTGTGCGTGTTTATGTGTATAATCTTATACAATTAGGATCCTAACACAAAACTGATCAGGATCTTGCTTTTTTTCTTTCCCAATTAAATGTAATTTGTATGTCTCGCCATATCGGCATATACAGATTTCTCTCATTTTTAAATAGCTGCATACTTGTTATGGATTTACTGTAATTGATTTAATCAGGACTCTAGTGATGATAATTTAGATTATTCCTAACTTGTGAGAGTGGCTGATGTCCTTGAACATACAGAGGCATATATGTGAGTAAACCTTTAGGTAAATTACTGGCAGTGGAATTGACAGGTGGAAGGATACATATACTTAAAAATTTGATAGAGATTTCAAAATTTCTCTAAAATTTTGTGGCAATTCAAATTCCCAACAAGAGTCATGAAAGTGATGGTTTTCCTGTCAATTCACCGACTATATATATTTAATACTTAGCAAATCTGATAAGTAAAAGGTTTTTTTCATTATTCCGTTTTTTCATTATTTTGTTTTGCATTTTTTTCATTATGATAGAGTGAGCATCTTTTCATGTTAATAAGCCCACTTAATTTGTTTTACTGTGAATTGTCTGGTCATGAAATTTGTTCACTTTTCTATTAGCTTATTTATTTCTTCTTATTAATGTGAGGAAGACTTTGTAAATTAATGAAACTGGTCCTTTCTTATGGTGTTGAATGTATTTTTCCAAGTTTATCATTTGTCTTTAAGACTTTGCTTATCATTGTTCTTTTTTAAAAAAATTTTTATGCTTTCATGGATCCTGGGTTTTATGTAATACTCAGAAAGACCTTTCCTCATTTAAAAAATATTATTATTATTTTAAGGAGTCAAATTCTGTCCTAATTGCTATTGTTCTTTTCTGTTTTGTTTTTTTTTTTGCACTGAACTATTTGTTCCATTCAGAGTTTACTTTCAAGATACAGCAAGGTTGGGTATCCATTTTTATTACTGTTCCCCAAACAGCTCATCCATGGGACCAATGCCATTAATCGAATTTTTTTTTTCATTTCATGATTTCAAAAGCCACCTTTATCATATTTTAATTTCCATGAGTATTTGCATCTATTTTTAGACTCTATTTTGTTCCATTGATTTATCATTCCTTAGTACAAAACTGTCTTAATTATTAGTCTTTGTAATACTGGTAGTCCTCTCTTATCAATCTTTTGCGGCGTTTATTTTTTCTGGAGTAATTTTAATATCATTATGTCAGTCCTTTTTACTTATATGCCCAACCCCAATTATGTAGGTATTTCCATGAGGAGCTCCACTGAAGGATCCATCTCTTTTCAGCTAGCAACACATATTTTGTCTAATTTTCCCCTTCCCATCTAAGATCTCATGTATGGTAATTTCTGATTTGCCAATATCAGAGAGACAGGCTGTAGAATGGTGATATTAAGCCATATGAAAGCTTTAATATCTGTTGACTTTGAAAATCAAGACCAAAGAGGAAATTTAAGTCAAGATACTCAGTATAAAAGCAAAAACTAGCAGTTCTATTAAGACATGTATTTTTGGACTTTAGTAACTTCAGTTAAAGTCATTAAGAAAACAAAAAACCATGTTCTTCAAAATGTTCTTCAGGAAATAATTCCAACTGCTGTCCTGGAATATGTGAACAACAGGCTAAAGTGGTGACATTACTCCTTCTAGTTCAAATTATGTTTATTCAGCTATTCTACTAATTATCAGGCTGTGCAGCAGATGGGGAAAATTAACAGGAATGGTCCTTTATGTTCTACTAAATATGAAAACTGTTGATTCTTTCACAAGCCACCCAACTTTTTTACTGTGTAGACGATTTTCTATTCTGCACCGTTAAAGAATAAATACATGATTGCTTAGATTGAAGAAGCAGAATACTTTTTTCATTCATATGAGATAAAAGTTTATGAACTTACTGTTAGCATATCGTCACATTTCATATCTGGTGTATCACCATCTTCACTTTTATTGTAGAATTTTCTGAAAAAATTGAATGCCACCACAGTATACAGGTATACGACAACAGCTAATAAGCCGACTGTTAATACGAGCTGGAAAGCAATGTGACATTGAACATGTATTAAAAACACAGGACATATGACTGACATATTTCACATTGTGTGGGAGGGGGGCGCTCTCGCGAGAACACAGCTGGATTTACTGACTAGAAGCCAACGGGATCTGTAACTTTATTATTTGTCACCCTTCTTAGACCCCCAGATGGGAAATTCATTTCCATATTCTCTTCAGCAAGTTGTCAGACTATTTTATGCAAAATTTGACTATTTAATTAGCTAACAAGTGCATGCTATATAGCTAGAGTATGAATAAATTATGATTTCACATCCAAACTGAATTAATAATATTAATAGGCAGCTTAAAATGTTCATTTTTCTATCATCTAAATATTTAGTAATAGATACTAATGAAGTACTTTCTCCCTTTTTATAGGTCTATTTTCTATAAATATTTTACATTCCTAATGAAATCCATCTCATTTTTGTTATGATAGTAAGGAGGGTTGGGAGGTTGTAAATTATTTTTTCTTTTTAATCACATCCTAGAACAAAATAGGGATTTCCATTGCTTCTGAAATCTGGGGACACATAACTGGTAATAACGTTTAATATAAATATTCAAAAAAATTAAACTGAGAAGTCTTGCTTTGTAAACATAAAACAATGATCAGAGTGAAAAACACCCTGGTTAATGACCAATACTATTTGGAAGGCTAGCTTTCTCAATGTATAATTAAGTGTCTCAGTTTGAAAGGTCTTCTCTCAGCTCTAAGCAATCTTTCTTTAATTGCAAATTATACTTTATTTATATAAATATAGATACATACATGTGATAGAATATGTGTATGTTAAAAACGTGACTTTCACCAAGTTGGTGAAAATGTATTTCTGTTTGTATCACAGAAATTCTAAACTAACATGCATTATCTTTATGTGTACTTTCTCCGATACAACACATTCTTATGTTCTTGAATGTAACTACATACGCTGATTAAGGATTTATAAAATCACTCCATAGTTATCTGGACGAAACATGTTATCTTAATAGAGGGTTTAATTCATTTCTATAAATGAAGCACAATGCCACTATAAATTTCTGTGTGTTTCACACGTTAGAACTATTAAGTTCCATATATTTATGCAAATGAAAATTTGATACCTCAAAAAGAAAAGGAATAATCCCACAAGAATTCAGAAATTGATTAAAAGTAGTGCCAGATCTTTTATGTTGAAATATACAACAAATTTAGCATCTCCAGTTCCTTACATACACTGGGAGCTCAAACGCAATTTATCAACTGACTGATAAATAAACATAGTAGACTCTTTATCACTGACCCACGACTTGCCATGCATGTCATAGTCATATCCAGAACCTAAAGTGACATATGTAAGAATCATGCGCTGAAATTTAGAAAACTAATGATCATGATAATGTGAATTTAACTACGGACATAGCTCAAGTTTTTTGGAGTGCTGTTGATTTAAAAATGCACTGGGCTATAAAACTCTGGAAAAGAAGGATTCTGTTAATCTAAATAACTAATACAGAATGTGTTCCTACCTAGCAGACACTTGAAAAATCACAAATGAATTAATAAGTGCATGCCTCTGCAATATGTTTCATAATAATGAAGAGTTGTAACATTACAAATGGGTTCCATCAGAACATGAGTTGATTACCTAGACCTAGACCAGTTTTCCTCCAAGTCGGTATGACCTTGTAAAGTATGAAACATTATTCTTTTTGTTCAATTTAGAAGTAGAGAAAAAGGAGGTACGTGAATATCCAGTTTTAAAATGTTGCATTAAATTAAAATGCAGCATCTCATGTTTTACTACTAATACAACCAGTGTATAAAGATGCTGTAACATATTTCAGTTCCCCATAATATCAAATGGAGCAAATTATGTACAAGGAACAAAATAAAAACTAAGTTCCTGAGTGCTTAATATGTGCCTGGAGCTGTGCTAAGGTCTCTGGATTTGTTTGTATTTAATTTTTATAAAAAATTTGATAGGGTAAGTACTTTTATTATTTTTATGAAATAAGGAAATTGAGATTTAGAAGTATTAATTAATTTATCCAAGGTCAAGCCAAGACTTGAATGTAGTAAGGGTCTCTAAACTTGTAATCCTCATAGTTTAGAAGAGGTGCAGACCCTCTCTTCAAATAAATCTCTATAACTGTACATTGTCTCTTGAGGGTTGATTTTATTTTTGTTGGCTTTCTTTGTTGGTTTTTTAGTTTCTGCAAGGGGGAACGAAAAGATAAACTGTTACCTGTTTGCCATTGTGAGTTACTGAGGACAAGATGGTTCTTAAGGTCTTGAATCCCATAGCAATGTCGAGAAGATGAGCAGCAAAAAAAAAGTTGTTATAGTGTCCAAGTACGGACATGGTCATATACCAGGCTAGGTAGAGGAAGGACTATTAAGACAAAACAAGGGGAAGACATATCAGAAAACAGAACACATGACTATTGTCCTATGTTAAGCTAAATAAGCCAGGAATAGAACGTTAAACACCACATGTCCTGACTTATATGTGGAAGCTAAAAACAGTTGATCGTATAGAAGTAAAAAGTAGAAGAAAGAATACTAGAGGCTGGGAAGAGGACGGGGAAGAGAGATAGGGAGATATTTGTTAAAGGATACAAGATCACAGCCAGATAGGAGGAATAAGTTCTAGGGTTCTGTACCATGGTAAGATAACTACAGTCACCAATAATACATAGTTTTAAATAAGTAGGGGGATATTGAA
This sequence comes from Indri indri, assembly GCA_004363605.1. Classification (NCBI taxonomy): domain Eukaryota; kingdom Metazoa; phylum Chordata; class Mammalia; order Primates; family Indriidae; genus Indri; species Indri indri. The sequence goes on along the minus strand of RJWJ010030799.1, from coordinate 10,081 downwards.
TGTTCCCAACACAAAGAAATGATATTTGAGATAATGGATATGTCAATTACCTTGATCTGATCACTATATACTGTACATGTGGAGGCATCACTATGTACCTCATAAGTATGTACGATTAGTATTTGTCAATTAAAAAATAAAATTAATTAAACCAATAAAGCAATTCTGATTTCATTCTATTATATTCACTCCATTTACTTCATCTTCTTAGACCATAAGTTTTTATGATTCTAATTAGCTATATCAGCTTGTTCTCTGTGTGTTTTATTTTTATTTAGTTAGTTCTAAGAAGTTCAATGTTGTTTTCTCCTTTAAAATGGTTAACTGTCCATGTTTATCCTTCCATAGAGAAAAATTTACAGACTTAATACTTGACAGCAGAGTTTCTCAACCTTGGCACAACTGCTATTTTGGATCGGATAACTCTTTGTTGTGCGGGCTGTCCTGTGCATTGTAGGATGGTTAGCAGCATCTACTAGATGCAATGGCCCTGCTCTCCCTACTAGTTGGGACAACCAAAAATGGCTCCAGACATTGCCAAATGTCACCTGGGGGGCAAAATTGTCCCCGGTAGAGAACATGTGTTCTACAGTCAACCAAAGAACCAACCAACTTTCCCTTCCTCCTTTGCTTCCCTACTTTGATTTTCATTTATTCACTCATTAAATCAGTGTTTGCTGAGACCTACTAGTTAGTGGAGATTATATGAGGTGTTTTATTAACTAAAACCAAACCAAAACTTGGTTTATAAAAGTTTTATTAACTTCACATGAGTAAGTCTAGAAAAAACCCAAATAGTATTTGATATCACTGAAAACTACAGTAAACCTGGTAACACAATTGATACTATTTGTAGAAATCTACTGGATTATAATTAATATAAGTGATTAACTTCATATAGGCTAGAAAATATATATACTTTTGAGAGGCAGTGAATAAAGTAGAACAAAAATACTGTGATTGCTCTCACTTTTGAATTATGTATTTATTTATTTATGTTGGTACAGACGGGGTCTTGCTATGTTGCCCAGGTTGGTCTCAAACTCCTGGGCTCAAGCAATCCTTCCGCACTGGCCTCCCAAAGTGCTTGGGATTACAGGTATGAGCCACTGCACTCAGCCTTTTTTTAATGATTTTTTTTTTTTTTTTTGAGACAGGGTCTCAATCTGTTACCTGGGCTACAGTACAGTGGGGTCATTATAGATCACTGCAACCTCAAACTCTTAGGTTCAAGAAATCCTCCTGTCTCAGCCTCCCAAGAAGCTGAGCCTATAGGTGTATACCACCGCGCCTGGCTAATTTTTCTATTTTTTGTAGAGATGAGGTCTTGCTATGTTGTTCAGGCTGGTCTCAAACTCTTGGCCTCAAACGATCCTCCTGCCATGGCCTGCCAAAGTGCTGGAATTACATAGGCGTGAGCCACTGTGCTCAGCCTACTGAGCCCCAGGGTGAGGTTCTGAGAGCCATGTTGAGGAGTAAAATTGGTAAGGCTAGAAGGGAGAATTACAGAGGATAGAAATGGGACCAAGATTAGGCAAATAAATATGCGCATCGCAGGGAGAAGGAAAAGGAGGAGTCCATGCTAATGATTTAAGCTTGGATAACAAGAAGAGCAAAAATACTAACAGAAAGAGAAAATTGCGGACAGGGCACTGGATTTGGTGGGAAGGAATGGAGGAAAAGGAGGATGGCGAGTTTGCCATGGGACATTCAGATGGAGGCATCTAGCAGGCTATTAAGAAAGGCAAAGGCCGAGGAAAAAGGAAACTTTATGGGCATACGATGAGTAAGGAAATGCCCCTGGGCAGCAAGCTGGGTCCAGGGTGTGTGTATAGATTCTATACATACGTTACCCAGTTAAATCTGATTGAGAGATAAAGAATAAATAATTTTTAGTATAAGTATGTCCCATGCAGTATTTGGGACATGATTATGCTAAAATGTATTACTTTTCGGTTACCTGAAATTTAAATTTAATCAAGAATTCTACATTTAATCTGCTAACCCTAGCTGGGTTGCAGAGAGAAACTGTACTACTGAAGACTGAATACACGCTGACAGGTGACTGGTCAAACGGAGCCACAAAACTGCAGGTGGAAAAAAAAGCCTAATAAGGAATCAGAAAGATGTTTGAAGAAGGTTCTTCAGACTTCCTCCAGGTCTACCCATGCCCAAATTCTCTGGAGGACAAGAAACTCCACAGCAAGGTGAATACCATAGACAGGCTGCACCTGGGCAAAAGTGGGCTGCGCAAGGCCTGTGGCATGGAAGACTGCCCCCAGCAGGCAGAAGCAAGATGCCCTGGCTCCTTACATGGAAAAGACCGACTAGAGCAGGAGTTGAGGTTGCCTTCTTTCTATTCAGGGGAGTGGCTTCCATTACTAGATGAGAAAGTAGTTGCAAGATATATATATAGTTTATGATTCTAAAAGATACTTTTAAGACATGATTTTGAGCTCTTAGGAGGATTCTCTAAGATACCCAAAGTTCCAGGCCATGGCTGGGTGGGGCAGGTGTGGAGATAGGGGCAGGAGAATTTGGGGGGGGTGTCACAGACCTTTAAATAGGAGAATGGAACTAACGTTCACTATAGAAGTTAGTGCTAGAATTAAAGATCGAAATCTTGAGCTGATGGTTTTTAGTAATGGGTGATTTCTTTTCCCCCATTATATTTTGATATATATTTAAGCCCTATGTTTAGTTTCCAAGGCTCTTTGGTAAAAGAAGGCTCAATCAAGAAAAATAACTCAATAATTTGACGTACTTAAATAGAGGGAAACTTAAATTTAGCACAATTAATGTTTAAAATTCTTAAAATTTATTTAGTAGTGGTTTCTTTTTAACATCTACAAAACTTTGAAGTATGCCATCCGCCCAATTAAAACCTGAATGAAAATACATATGAATTTGCATCTTAGCTTCTTTTTCTTGTGTAAATATATTTTCTATTGAAAGAAATGGAATGAGAGATGGGCTGGCTAATCATATCTTTCCATGGGTCTCTCTCAGATAGGGTCTGAATGAAATGAGTTCACATCTGAATAACTTTCTTAACCGTCCTTCCATCTGCGGAACTCCCACACACTCCTCTAATCAGAGAGCATTTTCTTTGTGTTAATGAAGTAGGCTTACGTTGTCAGTGAAAACGACTCCAAGTTTCCACATCTGATACTTCACATCAATAGAGTTCAGTCTGGAATGACAAAAAAGAAGAACGTGTAGATATATGCACATTAATCAAAGGCTCAGAGGCTGTGAGAGCCTGACAGCATTCAATTTCCATGGGACAGGACTGGAAACCTTCCCTGGAGACTAATTGTATCCCAGGTGCCAAGGGAAGCTGAGAGCTTACTCTGACACTGTGTTCTGGAGTTTTATGATACTTTTTCAGATGATCTCAGAAAACAAAACAAAATATCACCACCTTCATCATCTGTTATTTAAGAACAGTTCTTTCCTTTTTACTGTTTTCCTTTTCAATATTCAATATAAGCTAAACTCACCTTATATACGACATTTATTCCTAGAAACTACTAAATTAACCAACATGTATACATCAAAAATTTCCTCACTTTCATTATACATTTGTAAGTGCATTCCAACAGAATAATTTTTTTGGTTCAAATAATAATAAAAACTAGCATAAATGTACACATTTACTTTACAACTAATGTGAACTAAAATAAAATCTTAAGGTTCCCCCCAACTGGCTGACTGAATGGAACCCCCCCGTTGGCCAAGGGGATATCCTAAAACTAGATTGCCTGCCATGAGGAGGGAGATCGGACACAAATGAACAAGTATGCAGACTTTCTAGTTGCTGGCAGCCATTCCAGCCCCAGGGACGGAGTTAGCCACTTATTTAAATGTAAGCATACTAAGCCTATGTGTTTGATTGATAAATAAATACATGAATCATCTTTGTATCTGAATGTTCACATTAACATTCATATAGAAGCCAGAAAACTTTTAAAACCTGACTTTTTTCTTCACTAAAGTACTAAATACTTTAGTGAAGAGATATTACATTACATGTAAATATTTACATTACATGTAAATATTTTCCTAGCAATGTATATTATTTATTAGATATTTATTCTTCTAATTTTATTGTCCATATTTAAAAGTGTTAATAAATGACATTAATTTCTTAATACTTTGCTAGGGGTCAAACTTGCAAACATTTACTATGTAAAACAGCGGGAAGTTTCGCCAATTTAAAAAACTATTTGTTCACAGTAAAAAATAGTCTAAAACTTTCCTACTCAGAGTTTTTTTCCAGAGTCACAAACGTGACCATGGAACACTCAGAATTCAGTAAAACTATTCTACGTTGCTTACCAAAGATCTGAAAATGTTTGTGGACAACTCAGCATCGCTCACACCATAGTCCTTGTTTGACGTGATACTCCAACATAAGGACCCTAGTTCCTAGGGGTTGTCAATCTGCATTTCATCTTACACACAGTGACGTAGTCTTTAAATGCACCTGTTTTCCTAAAGTAACCAAGTAATATTTTTTTCCTAAGTTCATATTTGCTTATCTAATTACTTTCAACTGAGTTTCACATTAGTTTTAAAGACCCAAGTAGCTTTAATAAGTTTTCCAATAGGTAAAAAGTATAGGACCAATAAGAATAGGCCAGACAAAATATCTTTTTAATGCTAGCTAATATATTTGTCTAAAACAAAATAATACTGCTCTACAGAACCATAAATACCTATATTTTCAAAGCAATCATCACATCCCTAATTGGCTGTGACTATAAATACACAGATTAAAAAGGCTGACATGTTTTTAAGGGAAAGTATTATGTTTCTTCCAAAATTATTAAGTGGCTACTATAAGAAATTATATTTTTAAAAACATGAATGTTTTTACTTTTATTCCAGAAAGTCAGCTGATCAAATTTGTTAAAAAAAAATATATATGTATATATACATCACTCACACTAAACATACACATGTATATGTATATATGTGTATGATAGTCAATCTCAGGTGAATTCAATCCAACTATTTTATACTCTTATAACACATTATGCCATGAAAGCACTAAAGAGTGCTTCATTTGAAGTAAACTTTCGAAGTAATAGTATAAAGGTATAGTATTTCAGGCATACTATATCTTTGCTATTAAAAAATACAGTAACTATAATAAAAGGATATAAATTTTGAGCATTTTAAATAACAGAGTTACATAGTTCTCTTTTCTAAAACATATGAAAATTAACTTCTTTTCAAACAGGAAGTATCATAACACATAGTCATGTATTATGCTTCTGCATGTATTTTACTTTGACTTAAGGGGCATTTAAGGAGAGAAAAGGCAAATTAAATCAAGAACAAAAGCCTGAATATTCTTTCTTTCCTCTTGCTCTATGTAGATAACAAAAAACGGCACCTTCAAAAACTAATACAAAAAAATCCAATCATTTCATAGCTCCAAATACCTAGAAGCATAAAAGTAAACTTTTTACACCTTCTCTGTTTTCCTCATCTGTCTGTTCCTCTGGCATTGAAAGGAAGGAAATTAATGCACTAGCAAGTTCAGAAATATACTAATTTTTTCTTCTTGCAACCTAAACCTGTGGGACAGAGTGGAAGTCACACTCACACAGCTGACAGGGAACTGTCTTTCTTTGGCTTCTTCTTCTCTCTGGCATCACTGAAGTCCAGAGCCGCTTTGTCCATGCCCAGTAATTCGCTGATTCTATCTCGGCCGTAGAACTCTCCATATTTATCCATAACCTGAGGGTCAAGGGAAAAAAAGCATTTTGTTGGTTTCAACCATTACATAACATCAGCTATGTGTGGGAATACAGAAATCTAATTATTTTTATACTTACTGTATAGTTGCTCTATTTTAAAGATCACATAAAAATCTACTTTATGGCTCTTATTCTATGATCACACTGCTTAAGGTCTAAACTAATTGATAGCTTTTTAAAGAATACCTATCTGAGGAACCAGGTTTCTCATTCAAGAGAGGGAGACACACAAAAGGAAGATGATGAGCGGAAGTGTGAGAAATGGGAGGAAATGGAATGAAAGTGACCTTTTCCAAGTTCATATGTTATGCCAGGAATTATGCTTTATTCCGTGTGATTGTTACAATATGTAAGTTTCATATTATTACCATCCCACTCTGTAGATAAACCGTGTCCTAGAAAATTTCATGTAACACACCCGAGGTTGCTAAACTTAACAAGAGATGGGGTCAGAAAGCATCTGGGTCATGCCTGATTCCCCAGACAGTGATCTTCTGCATAGGCTTCTGGGCAACACTAAGCGGGATGTCACAGGATGTCATCTCTCCACGGCTACCACTTTCAACCATTCAACTCTCCAGCCACATCCCCCATCTTTCCACCTCACTCCCCTTAGTATCCTGACTCCAGCAAGTCTTCAATAATACCCAGACCTGAAACCACATCACTGTCCTCATTTTAATTCTTATCTAGTAGAGATGCTGCATCCATCACTAGAATCATTTCCTAACCACCCCGCTTCGTTTCCTTGCCCACCGCTCCTTCTGTTGCATTTGCCTGGATTTGTCCATTTGTTGTGTTTTTAGATCAATGCTTGGACATGACATCCAACCTGGGATACAGCTCCTCTCGCCCTGCAGTCCATACAACTCGCCCGTCCACACGGCAATGAGAATGGAGGCAACAGGAAAAGCAACGAAAGAACAGCAGGAGGAGAGATCATTGGCAGCCAAAAGGGAAAAGAGGAAGAGCAAGAGAGAAACGAGAAATGAGAAAGCGGAAAGGAGCTGACACAATGTGAAAGTTAGAGATGAGAGCAAATTAAGAAAGAAATACATAAAGAGAAAGAAGGAAAGAATTAGTAGAAATAAAAATTCGATGTATACAACCAGGTGAATTAAAGGAAACATAAAAGAGCTATGGTAGTTAGAAAGCCTATGAACATATACTATTGGGGTTTAGTAAAACAATTTGTTTTGCATTTGATAAAAATGGGCTGGGCTGGTCTGAGTGGCAGTTCTCCATGGGCTGTGTTCTCACTCTCATTCCCTGCAGGACAAACTGGGTACTAGAGTAGGAAAGCCAGGAATAGGCTTCGCTGCCATTACAGTTTATCTATTTATTTGACTATAAATACATAATTTCCTTCAGAGAAACTCTTGCTTTAATAATTCAGAAGCTTCCTCTTTATTCCATTAAATAATTAATAGGAATAAATGGTCAAATTATCTATTTAAAATTATTTTAAAATTATTCTTTCAAAGCTTTTGCCTAATCTGGATACGCTCAGATGTACTAGTCAATTCTACTCAAAATGCCAAATCACCAGGGGACAGAATCTTGCACCAAGGAAAAAAAAAAAATCAAAAACATACCGCTTCCTTCAACTAAAAAGTGTTGAGATGTATACATACATATACATGCACACATCTATATGTGTTTGTATGTATATACGTATAGTCAATGTGCTTAATGATGTAGTTGATTTAAATTCTTGGAGCAAGCTCTACATCTCTGCTCAGACTGGCAACAAAAACTTTTCAGCAACCAGTTGCCAACCACCCTTTGAATAGCACTGAACTGATGGAACCAGAGGGAAAAAGACTACTTCATTCGTTTATTTGGCATGTATATCTGGCCATTCACTCTAAATGGTGTACACTGGAATTCATTATGAAATGTGTTTGAATTGAGTTACTTTGGCAATTAGAGCAGTTCAAGGAATGAGTAAGGAGCTACAAAATAAAGATTATAGCATTTTGCAATGTACAAGCACTGTTGCATAAATTATTTCATTGAAGAAAAATGCGGTCCACATTAAAATTCTGTGTAGCACGTAGGGCAGAAATGATCCTTGACCCTCAGGCCAGAAGCTCTCAAGAGCAGAGCCTCAGGATGTGCCACCGTAGATGCCTGAAGTCCAGTTCAGTGTTCTTTCTGTCGCCTCCTGATGCTGTCAGCATCAGAAGAATAAGATTCCATTAAAAAAGTCTTTAAAGTTATATAAAATAAATAAAATTCAGTCTTTTGTTGTTATCCAACAACTTTATTTCTTTAGTGCAAAGGCGGACACCAGTGCTAGTGATTTATCAACTGTCTTATCGGAAAATTGCCTTTAGTCAGCTTCGGTTACCAAAACAATTTCAAAGAAAGTTCTTGCCAATAATTGTTAATGTTGTGCACTGAGCACTGTTTCTCTAGCTGAGTGAGGACGGAGAATGAAGCAATGCCTGTTTATTTGGGGCTTGTGGAGTGTGGATTCTTGTGTGCTATTCTTGAAATTCAAATTCAATTCTGTTGCGATTTTGAAATAACACTAACAGGCAGATAAAGCACACTCAGTATCTATCTTATTTTACATCTAAACCACATCAAATTCAAATCTGAATTACACTTTAAGAAAAATACAGAGAATGTATTCCTTCTAAGAAATATTACCTTTCTTTTAACAAATTTGTCCCAGTAGTTGTTGGGAAATGACCTAAAAGAAGAGCATAGAAATAAATTAGAATTATTTTTTAAATGATAAATAACATATCATTTTCAATTTATAAAATACTTGACAATAATATGTAAACTTATATCCTGCCATCCATATAAAAGTACAATGAATTTGGTTAACATCTGATCCCATAATTTTTCTACATTATAAGCACATTGAATATTATTTTAAATATTAATATATATACACATACAAGTAAATCACACAAAGTTTATAAGTTGATACTTTAATAATACTTATATTAATAAGTAGTATTGCTATATTTGCCATTTGTTTATACCATACCAATACATGGATTTGTTTGTCAATTAAAAATTAAAGTATCTAGAAAACTGTCATTTTTTCCCTATGAAGAAAAAACCTCCTTCCCACCAGTTATCTCCAAAGAAACTTTGAGCATGGCACCACACCATAACTCTGGCACCTTCACTAACATATAGAGTTTACTTAAAGGGACTGACTTGATTAGACTTAGTATTAATGGGTAGAATTGCTCAACAAAACATTTAGCATCTAGAGTAAACATGTAAAATTTATAAATAAATCATCCCCATTTGGAAACTAAGAACCTATTAGAAATGATAACCTTTTAATAATAAGCAAAATTAATGACAATGAGAAACTATATTTTACTCTCAAATAGTAAATATAAACTCTTCAAAAAATATTGTATCATTAATATTTTTCATAGCGGAAAATTACACTTTTGTGATGGATTTATAGCTGGAACAGCAGTTAGTCACTTGGATCTTGATCCCACAAGGCTCAATAATTATTGGATAGAAAAAGTGTTTGTTTCTGTCTGACATTTTACATCATGTCATTGCATTTAGCTAGTTTTATGCTAGGCTGCTTGATGGTACTAAGTGAAAGTTTATAACTCAAATATATTAAAAGTGTGAAATTCAATATTTTTGCCTTCGATGCTATAACACTTTGCTTAATAAATAATTTTTTGCTTCCTCTGCTTTTGGATGAGATAACCCTGCGCTGTAGGTTATGTACCTCCTGCTATATGCTTCCCTGAACACTGAGTAATGAATGCGAAGTTCCATCAGTGCTGTGGAAATGCACTCAAAGCCATTTTTGATTAAAGAATTCACAACACAGAGCGCAAAAATTGAGAGCATCCATTAGGAGGCTGACGGTGCTTCCTTCGTCTTTTGATTTCCTTGGCTGAATATGTAACTATTATTCACCTCTGCTAAACTTTTGACAAATCTACAGGAACTCCAGCAAAATATTTTTACGTCTTGAAATTTCTGAGCACAGAATGTCTCATATAATTTTTTACTCACTGCGTGTTGATTACGAGTCTATCCCACTGGCCTTTAATATCATCTTCTGAAGGCTGTTCTGTAATATAAAGCCCATCAAATTCCAATTTCCGTGCTACTTCCTTTTCTCGCTTAAAAATAACCAATGGGACCTACGGATGAAAAATAAACGTGTTAAAATTAGTTTAAGTTTACTGCTATCTCCTGTGGTCGCTATCTTTACAAAACAGCTTTTGGAGAGAAATATTTCCCATGTACTTCCAGGAAGGTATAAATTGAGTGAATATGAATCAGCTATATTCAAGCAGAAG
>RJWJ010030798.1:0-19650 GCA_004363605.1 Indri indri | reverse complement strand
AACCTACGTGGAAAGTGGCTTGTGGGGGATGAATAAGGAAGTTGTTTCGGGGATCCGAGTGGGGAAAGATGGTGCTGTGGTGAGTTCTCATAGGTGGAGACAGAGACCGGTGGATGGATTTGAGGTTCGTTTGAGAATTGGAGCGGTGGCTTGGTGGTTTGGTCAGCTGAGAAGTAGGAAGTGTTAAAGGTGAGTGGCAAATTTGGCTTGTAGTCTTTGCGGGCAGAGTCCCCCAAGCCCCACGTCAATGAGATTGGGAACGTTGGCGCACACACCGGAGACACAGGCGGGGCAGATGTGCCTGCCTCAGCGGGCTGCATTTAGCCCCTTGGCTAGAGATTGGCCTGCCCTTAGTGAGGTAGTCCTAGCAGTAAACTTTATTTTGAGTGTGCAGTGCATAGTTATTTATTTATAAATGACATACGTGTATTTCTGTGCTAAAATAATATGCTCCTAATAAGCCAAATAATTAAAAATAAAACAAGATGAGAAAAAAGTTAAATACAAATAAAAATTCTCATCTTTTTCCTCTAAACGCTACTTCTGGGACCATAGCTTTAGGCCTTGGGGAGCCATTAATGAGTTTCAGGGTGAGGGGCCCAGATCAAATGGGTGTGGGGGAAGAGCACCTGCAATCCAGGGGCCCTTGGGTGAGTTCTGCCCAGGCCAGAGGGCCAAGGGGAGATGTCATGGTCTTGCTGCTGCTTGTGGCCTGGTGAGTCAGGCACGGGAAACTGCGGCATAATTAACACCCCCCCAGAAGTGATCTTGGCAATATCATACCAGGCGTGTGAGGGCTTCTGGATGCTTACCGTTTGCTAGTCTGTGTCCATCCCATGGGAATCCGTGGTGAGGCTTGCTCCCGTGTGGTCCAGAGAAGGCCATACTTGCTCATGAAGAGCCCGTTTTACGTAGAGGAATAGAGACTGGTCTCAGCACCTGTGCTACCTGCAAAGCCACCGCCAGCCAATTCTGAGCACGTTCAGGCCACTCTTCCCCTTTTTTCTGGAGGGTTGGTAATAATACTTCCCTACTGAACTCCAAAGACTGTTGTGGGTCTGAAAATGATGCAGACTGAATTGTTTCTATCTTTGCAATCCAAACGTTCCTCCTCGTTTACTCTCCAAATCCCTTCCAGCAAATTGGTATTGCCGCGCTCACTCCAGTCCTCGGTTCTCGGAGGCTAATTCCGTTCCAGCCCGCTCCATTTAGCTCTTCCTTCGAGCAGAACCCAAGCTAGGATCTCGCCTTCCAGAGAGTGCTTTAAAAAGCCTTGTTTCCCAATATACTGTATCTCGGGCTTTTCCACGAGTGCAGCCATGCTCAGGAGAGGCCTACGAGCTGTTTCTCCATGTGAGAGGTGAGCGAATCAAAGGTGAGCCCGTTCTGCCTTGGCGAGGCCTTTTGTGTAAAAAGGACCTTTTGAGTAAAGCAGTCAGGTTGACGAACAACTGCCAAGGCTACCCGGTGACAGTCCTGCTCCAAAGGATAACTTGGACAAAAATCAGGGCCAGGAGCAGACAAAAGGATGCCCAGAAACTGGAGGTGGGGAAGTCTGAGTGAGATCAAACACCCTGGAAATGTGTCTTCCATCCATTTAGGACTCTACATGGAGCGAGCTTGAAGTGGCTGGCTGAGGACATCAACATTTTAAATTTGTCCTGCTTTGACTTCCCTGGCTTTATTTCCCTTGACATCAAAGCAGGGAGACTAGGAGTTGTCACTCCTGGGTTTGATTTCAGACGATGTTGTTGTACCCTTGCTTGATGACCTTGGCGCTTTGTGTCTTTGCTCGGGGTGATGGGTTAATTGCAAACTAAAAGTGAGATGTGTATTTCAGTCTTTTAGTCAGAGGGAGCTCTTAGACAGAAGCACCCAGAGAGGCTTTGAAAGGACCAGAAAGCAGCCTGGAGGGTCAGTCCTGTATTTCCCGAGGATTCTGGGAGAGCAGGAGTCCAGAGGTTTCTATCTGTAAGCCTTGCTGCTCCTCCGAGGAGCCATCATGAAGGCAGTTTAGTCCTGCACATAGAGACAAGGGACAGGTCTGAAGAATTCCTGCCCCTGCCGCATAATAAATCTGATACTAAAATTAGTGCCGGGCTCCTGAGCCGTAATTCTTGCTGAGATGATAAAAAGAAGTGTTTGCGTGGCCGGCTTGTCTTTCAGGATCGTAGGATGTTGCTTTATGTCAGATAAGTGTCCAGGTCTCCAAATCGATATTTTATGACAGCGTCTTCCCCATGGCCCCGCTTCCTCTCTCTCCTCCTCTGTTTTGTAGGGGTAGGAGGAGGTAGGGGGCGGATAGAGGAGAAATATTTTAGCTTCTCTTTTGGTTTTGTGTAAGTCTCTGTCACCGTAGGTAGACGTTCCTCGAGAATCCTTCTGAAGGTTTTATAATTGAGTCTTTTCCCTCAGTGACAAGATATTACTCACTTTCTCTAAAGCGTCTACTTTATGCCGGGGTAGGGGTGAGGCCAGACTTTTTCTTGAGGGAAGTATGTCCGTGGGGAGACCTGCTGTCAGGGCAGTTGGGTGGCCGGCTGACAATTTTAATAATTGAGGAGGCATCTGGGTCCCTGAGTGAACGGCAGTCCCTCTGGCGGGGTGATTTTGCTTTGAAAATAACATGTTCACCTTTAACTGCAAACGGCTGTGACGAGAGTTGTATTTAATTTTAAATTGCCCATGTCCAGCAACCTTCTGTGACTCTTTAAACAATAAAATGTTTTTAATCTTCCTGCAGCTGTGTTCTCTGTGTGGGGGCTTGCCTTTTTTGAGGGGAGGGGACTTGTATGCCTCCTTCCCCCTCCCTTTCGTTTCCTTCAAACTCCCCAGGACTTCCAGAAAGCCCCGTTTCACTAGGGGAGAACCCCCACCCGTAAACTCTCTGGAGTGAGTGGCTGGGAAGTTTATAAGCAGAGGGCGCCCAGGGTCAGGCAGTAATGTCAGCCCCTGGGGCTGAAGTGCTTCCTTTGTGGGCAGAACCCAGAAGTCGGTTTGTGTCGCTGACCCTTTAAAGAGTCCATAACTTGCACCCCCCACCCCCAACTTCAGGGGGACTTGATTTGCCTGTTATAATCAGAAACAGATTCTAGGCTCCCGATCCATTATAGATGTGTTTGAGATGGATGCCAAACCTGAAGCCACTTAAAAGAGCATGTGAAAACGTATTTAGATACAAAGGAAGGAAAGGAAGAGGGAAAGAGTGAAGAAATAGCCTCTTCCAAATCCCCGAAACCAGAAACAACCCTGAAATGACAACACACAACAAAAAACTCAATTCGGGCCCCGAAAAACCACGGGAAGGGAAGATTTGGCTCCAGAGTCAGCCCAGTGAAAGATGTGAAAGGGTCAGAGGACACGTGTCTGGAGCCCGCGGAGCGTGTCCTGAGCAGAGGGTGGCAGGTGGGCGGGGCTGCGTGGGGAGCATTCACATGGCGCCCAGCAGGACTGTGTTTCCGTGCAGAGACCCTTGGGTTAGAAAATATTGATTGCTCTGTATTCGTAAACAATCTTTAAAGGGACCCGGTGCCAACGCAAATAGCCAACTTCAGGCAAATAAAGCGTTCTCCTCTCAACAGGGAAGCCCATTGCTATGATTTTCTGGATCAACACCGCCCAAGATTTAGTTTCCTTTTTTAATTCTCAAAAGGGGCCCGCTGAGTTGAGCATTGTCCAAGTATTGGTTTCTTTTCATCCTGTTGAATTTTTTCCCTTCTTTAATGAAGGAGACAGCTGACTTGGCCTTGCTGGGCCCTCCGTCCAGTCCTGGTTGTCCTGGTGACGCCCGGACCCCAGGGTTTCTGAGGTGGCCCTCGTTTCAGCCGTCCTTGAAGCTCTCACCCCTGCGTGTCCTCCCCCAGCCCCGCAAACGTTCGCAGTGCAGCTGCCGGCCCAGAGCTCCAACTGATGCGTCTCTCACTCCAAACAAAAAATAAACCTGTGTGCCGTGTGTGTGCATTTTAGAGGTGCGCGTGTGTGTTTTTTCTCTTGACAAGTTTGTTGCCTACAGCTGTGCAGTCACAGCCCACTTTGCAATCTGGAAAATGTATTTTTTTAAGTGGCTGGGGTAATCCGAGGAGATGGGGAGGTGTGGTTTGACTGTAGTCACACATAGACCACTCCGACCCCAACTTGAAAGTATTTCATGAAAATATTGTAAGAGACAGGTACGGAGAAGAAGAAAGTTTTTAAGTTGATGGGATTCTTGTTTCTCTCCTAGTGTAGGGTTTGGATTTTTTTTTTTTGTTTGTCACCGTAGAGATGAGAAGCGTTGAAGCCTGGGCTGGGGGAGGGCTTGTTGGCACAGGTAGCCGATCTCACCGATCTCAGCCGAATCTGCGGGTGACGGGGAAAGTTCCAGTTGGCTAGAGGTTTTTACCTTGTGTCCTAAGTCAGCTAGAGTTAAAACTGCCCTTTTTTTTTTTTGCCCTGGAAAGGCAAGTTGGTAACAACTTATCGAAGCTAGGGAGCTCAGCAGTGATGAGTTCTTGGATTTGTTCTTTCTTGAACCCCTCCCCTTTCTGGAAGCCTTGTAGCAGGAAGGGGGAGGTTTTCTGTGCATAGATTGGCTTCGGTTTCTTAGAAGTTTCTTCTTTTCAACTTTTATTATTTATTTATTTTGAGACAGAGTGTCTCTCTGTCGCCCAGGCTAGAGTGCAGTGGCATCATCACAGCTCACTGTAACCTCCCACTCCTGGGCTCAAGCGATCCTCCTGCCTGGGCCTCCCATCAGCTCTCTTCAACTTTTAAAAAAAATTGTTTGCATCTGTGCTCTCGGACTGCCTTTTAAGATAAGGATTCATCAACATTGTTGTTAGAGCCCAGTGTAGAGGGCCATACTTTATTTTCAAGGTTAAATTGCAGCAAACTTTCAGAGGAACAGGATTATCAGGTGAGGGAGAGTTCTTTGAGTTCAAGGTTACCCGTTTTCCCCCCTCCTAGGAAGAAAGCCTTCCTTTCTGTTTTCTTTTGCCGTCTTCTTCCAACAGCTTAGAGCAAAGAGATTAGCAACCTGGCAGAAACCAAACAAAGGAACAGATACAGAGGAAGTTCGCTGTGGACGTGGACTAGATGCTGTTCGGGAGGCTAGTTTGCATTTTTCTATTTTCACAGTTTCTCAGTTTTTCCTGGTATTCACAAAATCAGAATAAAAAGGGGGGAATCGTGGGGGACACTTTTCAGGAGAGGCCCCGGGGGAAGTCGGCATAGCTGTGTGTTATTAGCAACCTTCAAAGAAAGTTTTTGTAGAAGACTCGGGCACCCACGGTTGTGTCTGGGAGGCTTCTGTGTTCTCGGTAGTTGTTTTTAATTCCGTGGTATGGAGCTGAACGTTTAAAAACAGTTACAGGAACATCTCCCCAAAGAGGTATTCCTGAGAATTTCTGTGTAAATGGAACTCTATTTTCCCAGCAAGCATCATTATATTTTTAGAAATGTTTTCTTTTCTCATTGCCCGTCCGTTGGCAAAGCCTCCTAGCACTTTGTGTGGTTCTGATTTCCTGAACAGGTGTTAGGATGGATGAGGGGTTAGTTATATTTAAAAAAAAGAAAGAAAACTAAACTAAAGGCTACTTCTTGGCACGTGAATAGATACCTTTTCATCCAAGGTGGGGTGAGAGTGGAGACCCAGTCTGTTTCGTGTCGCCGTGTTTCTGAGCAAGGCAAGGAAAGGGTCGTGCTGTTCCCATTAGCTGGCCTCTCTCCCCTCCTCCTTCCCTCCCTGCCTTTCTCCCTTCCTTCTTTCCCCTCTTTCTTTTTTATTTCTCTTTCTTTTCTTTCGTCTAGTGCCTAATTCCTTGTCCCGTTTCTGGGATTTTGAGAGAGTCGTTTCACATGGGCCAACAGAACCAGTAGCTGTAGTTTCGCTTGTTTTTTGGCAGTAAGGAAACAATTCACAAATACATTTTCTTTTCCCCAGACCGAGCACACATTTTAAAGTGTTTCAGGGGGAAACTCCGAAGGTGGTTTGTGGTGATTTTTTTTTTTTTTTTTTTTTTTTTAGCTTTGGTCTCTCCTGGAAGCTGTGTGTCCTTGCATTTTCCTCGAGGGTCGCTAATAAGAACTGCTGGTCTAAATCAGTGTCTCTGAGAGTCATTGATTCACTAATTGCTCATAATCGAGTCCTGGCTTCCCCCTCCTGCTGAGGGCACTTTTGTTTTCTGCTATTCTGCAAGGAATTGGACGGGTTGCTGGAGTGTTTAAGAGGTAACCAATAAAGGGGTTTGGCGTGCCAGGGTTGCTAATTGTGCTTCGCGGAGGTGACCGCGTCATTGGTATCTGGGCTCCGTAAACAAGGGGCTGCCATGCCAGTGACCTTTCCCGCCTAACACTGAAGGCCTCAAGGTCGCTTGTTGGATGGAGAGTACATTTCTCAGCCCGCTGTGGGCCTCCACTGAATTTGTTGCTTTCCTAAGGCAAAATGACCTCCCAGTAAACCTGCCTTCCTTTTTTTTTTTTTTTTTTTAAGTGAACAAACAGAATTAGGAAAGGTGTGTTCTTCCAGTAGAGAGCAGGCAGCTTTGGCAGGAGACACCAGCAGCCGTGCGGGTCCTGCAGGTTAGAGTGTGACGCTCAGAGGAGAGAGCAGGCCGGGAACGAGGGCCCGGGAACAAAGGGAGACCAAGAGAGGGGCCACCAGGAGAGGGGCCGGCCTGGAGACAACGGCTCATACTGCAGCGAGTTTTGAAGCAATATTTCTCTTGGCATTGGAAATTAAAAAATAAAAAAAAGCAACCCCTTTCTCTCCGTATTCATGTTCTCTGTGGTCCTCTGCAAATAAGCGGTCCTAAAAAGCTTTGTCTTTTCTTTCTTCTTTTTTTTTTTTTTTGGTCTTTTTGCTAAGCCTTCATAATAGGACCCTTCCTGAGGGCCTCATCTTATAAGTGGCCCAAGAATGCCTCCTTACAGTTAGTGAGAGAAGTTAGTGTAGCCCCAAGAAAAGGAAGCACAGAACCGCATCCCTCAGTGAACACCCAGCCGGGTGGGGAGCGCCCTGGGTGTTTTGGAAGCCCCCACTGTACCTGAGCTCGGGGGCCTTATGGCTTGTTGGCCTGTTGTCCTGTCCACAGTTCCCTCTTGGCCAGCCCTGGGGAGGGGTGCACTGGGGACAGAAGGCACGCCCTGGGGCGGTTTACAGGTGGAGGGCCGCCGGGGTATACGGTCCTAACCTGCTCGCTCAGTCCCAGAGTCTCGAGTGTTGATTCTCCTGTGACTCAGTTGGTCACTTGCTGCTTCTCTGCAGTTGTTGGTTTGTGTTTGGTGTTCTGGTTTGCTCTGGGGTCCAAACACAGGCGGGAGCTGGGGTTTGAGCTCCAGGAAGAGGCTTGTGGTGCTTCTCCGCCTTTCTGCTCTTCACTGGGGCATTAGAAAGCCCTTTCCCTGCCTCCTTGACACTTGTGCAACTGCCCACGGGGCTGGCTGAGTTCCTGGCCTTCCCTTTGTGATTTATAAGCAGTCAAATGGTTTCCATTGCAGCCGCTGCCTAGAGGGGAGGCAGGATGCAGTTTCAGCAGGTAACGAATGAAATCAGAGTCCTGTGCGCGCACCTGGACTTGTAGCAGGTCTGCCGTTGTGCCGTCTTCCTAAAGGGACCCTAGAGATGAGACCAGTGTGGTCAGATGATCCCCTTACGACAGCAGTTGTGTGGAGAGAGGTGGATTGGGGGCTCCCTCCTCCTTTCTTCCTTCATCTCTCCCCGTGGTGGGATGTTTGAGAGAAGAGACGCGATGTGGTATGGTAGGTACGTGGGGCCTGTTCTTCGGAGACAGTTCTAGGGTTGAACCCTGGCTCTGTGACCTGGCCAAGTTACATCACCTCTCTGAGCCTCATGTGTGTCATCCGTAAAATGAAGATAGTAAGACTTGCTGGGTGGCTCTGGGAACGGATGGAACTTTCTGGAGAGCACCTAGCACAAGACCTGGTATCAAGTGGGCGCTCAGTGTTGATTGTTCAGCTGGTCTGGACCCAGCCGTTGCTGGGACAGGGAGGAGGTTGCGCATTTACCAAGCTTCGCACCAGTCCCTTGGTTTCGCTGGTTTGCCTCGGTGTGTGGTTTAGGGTTCCAGGCCCTGGAAGGTTAGTTGCGCCCTCCTCTCCTCTCTGCAGGACCTTCCCCTGGCCCCCCAGTGTCTGCTGACCTGAGGACTAGCCTCACAGCCAGAGTCCCAGCTTCTCCGGGGTTGTCCCCGTTTCTCTGGCCTCTGTCTGAGAGCAGCATGCACCGGACCGAGGGAGGTGGGCTCCGCCCAGGGCAGCCCCCTGCTCTCAGCTGAGGGTGGATCTCAGCATCCGGATGATAGATGGCGCCGGTTTGGTTTCTAATTCTCGCTTGATTTAGTGGGGTGCTGATGGAAGGAACAGAGGCCGTGGGAAGGCCGTGTGAGCGTGAGTGTTTAATTACTTTCAGTGCTCTAGCCCAGGGGTTCTCGGCACCATTGACATTTTGGGCTGGATAATTCTTTGTTGCCAGGGCGGGGGCGCATTGGAGGGCATCGTGCACGTCATAGGGTGTGTAGCAGCATCCCTGGCTTCTTTCTACCCATTAGATGCCAGCAGCAATCCCTCCCTAGTTGTGACAACTGGCAATGTCTCCAGACTTTGCCACATGTCCCCCGGGGAGGCAGAATCACCCCTAGTTGAGATTCATTGGGCTAGTCTCATAGGTGGCTTCTGTACAAGAAGGGAGAAGGGCTCTATGTGTTCTGAGTTTCCGTACTGCATGCATTGGAACTTGGACAGTGAAATAGTCATGGGATTCAAGAGCAGGAAGGTGCCTGGAGAAGTCCCCTGGTGCAGGCCCCGGCCTCCCTCAGGTGACCAGCCACACGCCCTGGGTTCAATCGCATGGTCCCCGGCAGCCCTCTCTGTTGGTTAAGTGGAAGGGCAGGAGAGGGGCGTGTCCACCAGGCCTGCCTCTCTGTGGAGCTGTGTAGAGCGGGAACGTCTTTTAGCAGAAGGACTCTGCTCCCAGGGGCCCTTGGCAGTCCTGTCTTTGGGCCTCAGGAGTTTGGTTTCAAGCTTGCAAGTCTGATCTGCCCGCTCGTCCTCGGCACACACACGTTTGTCACTCAGAGGAACTGGCTTTTCTGCACGCGCTGAATGGACTTTTATTTGAAATGAATTCATTATATTAAAAAAAAGTTTCACTGGCCAGGACTCTGCTCTTCTGTCTTTTCCCTTTTATTCCCCTCTGTCATGTGTAAGGTGAGCCTGGAAAAAGCTATCTGTTGGGATTGGTTGGCCGGGGATCTTCCTAGGCCCCAGTTCAAGGTAAATTATCAAACGAAAGTTGAATGTTGCTGCCGTGCTTGTAAAGAAGTCAGCTGTGTGCGTAGACTCCATCCCTGCTCCCTCGGTGAGGAGGAGGCCGTGAGGCCCTCGGCGATGTCCGGTTGGCTCCCGGTGGCCTGGCTCCCATGCTGTAGGAGTGCTACTCCGCGGCCCAGCCTGCCCCGCTCCTGTCAGGACCTAGCTGGATTGGATCAGCGGGAAGCTCAGAGACAGCAGGATCCGGGTGTTGCCAGCAGTTGCCATGAAGTAGCGTTGGATGTTGAACTTGGGAGAACCAGATGGCTTTATGGCCTGGATGTGAAACTTGTGATGTCTCGGGTGACTTTTGCCTCCCTTTTGTTTAGAACAAAAGATGCTGTTGTCTGGTTGGGTTGGGCGTGGGGAGTCTGGCCTTGGAGAGGCAGTTTGGCCTAGTGGTTGAGAACATAAATGCAGAGACCAGCCTGCCCAGCCAGTTGTTAAAGGTGGGTCTCTGGGCCTCAGTTTTCTCATCTGTAAAGTGGGGATGAGAGGAATAGTATCTACTTTGGGGTGGTTGTGACGAATGAATGGAAATAAAGGGCTGAGGCTAGAGCCTGGCTGAGGGTAAGGAAGTCACTCCTACTCATGTTATCATGAGTTGCATTATACTGTGATGGATGGTTAGCCTTGCTCCCGAGGTTTTAGGACAGTGGTGCTCTGGCTTCACTGTGCTTCCCTGGGCACGTTGACATTGCAGACTCCACTGCGGGGCTCAGGAATCTGTGTTTAATGTCTCAGGTACGAGGAGATCTGCAGATAACCTGGTGACACCTTGACAGCAGTGTCAATCATATTCTCAAAGAACGAAGGGCACCAGTGTCATCAAACGGAGAGGTGTCCTCCACCTCTGAGGGGCCTGATTTGGGCCCTGGGTCGGTGTGCTGGGTGTGGATGGCTGCAAGCTGCTCATTACTGTCTCTGGGTCAGGTCCTGGCTGCAGCCTGTCCTTGGGACTGGGGACAGCACCCTACAGCAGCCTACAGCATCGTCTCCTCTGGCCCATGGAGCGTCCCTGTTTTCCAGCTAAGCTAGCGTCCCACACCTAGTTCTGCTGGCGAGAGCTGTGGGCCTGTTTTGCAGGTTGTGTCATTTCAGTGGGTAACTGTATGTGTGTGCATGCGTGCAAAAGAAAACATCAAAATGTTTGGGGAGTGTTTTAGGAAAATAGCAAGGAGCAGATTGCCAAGATTCGCTTATATGTTTCTTTTTCTTTCCTTTCTGCTGTGTACATGTGTGATCAGCATCCCGGAGCGTTCTGAAATACAGCTTTGGCTTTTCTTACCCCAACTGTTCTTCCTTACAGCAGAGAGGATACAATTCAGCACCGATAATACTGAGCAATAAATAACCCAGAGAAGATGAACAGCCTTGTGTGGTGGTAAATTAAAGTTGATTTATTGCACATAATATATACAGGTGCTCCTAATGTAATTAAGCAGCGAGGCTTTTAATGCTGCAGAATCTGAAAGAAGACCCAAGAAAATTGGGTCTTAATAAGGCTTATTGAAATAACAGCTAAACATGCTGCTTAGTACCATTAGGGAATGCTGGAAGATGGATCGACTCCACTGCTCTTTCTTATGTGTAGAGATGACACACCTGACCCCTTGTCAGCAGGGCCCGCACTTGAATTGTTTTCTCTATAGCAGGCCCGGATTGCGTTGAGCTGTCTGTGCACCCCAGCCTTGTCCCTCCTGTGGCCAGAAGTCAAGTGGCTGGCCATTGAGTAGGGTTTTTCCCAGCGAGGGAGGAGGGAGCTGAAGGGTGTGGAACTCAAGACTGCGGCCTCATTAGCACCTGTTCACAGAGTGGACTTGCCGACTGAGCCCCTACCTGGGACATGGGGAGACAGGGATGAAACAAAAGCAAAGCAGTCCCTGTCCTGTCTAGTGGGCTGTCTAGGAGGCCAGTGGGCGAGGCCATTGTGAAAGGCCACGATTGTTGTCATCAAGGTCGAGGCAGAGACTAGAGGAGGGGTTGCATTCGCGGAGAAGGTGCGTCTTGGGGGTCCAGTGGATTGGGAGCTGGGAAGGCTGGCAGGCGGGCAGTGCGGCGGCTGCCTGGGCGCTGGAGGGCAGGGTCGGGGTTTGGCTGGGAGAGGAGGCTGCACAGGCGGTTTGGGGACAAGAGCAGGAAGGCTTTGCATTTGAAGGCCAAGATATAGAGACTTCACCTGAAGGCCGTCTGGGATCGTGGAGCCTTGTTAGCAAGGGCCGGGCCAAAGTTATGTTTTAGAAAGAAAATTTTTGGCAGCATTGTGGGTTTTGGATTGAGGGACACCAGTTAGCTAAGAGAACAGGGCCTGCGTGAGAGCAGGGGCAGAGTGAGTATGGACAGGGGTCGGGGGGAGGTTGGTCGTGGTGGAGGGAGAGTTAAAACCCCCCATGTGCCTTAGACCTGCTGACCCCAGTGGGGTGGGGTGGGGCAGATACTTGGGGGTGGATTGGCGTGAGTCAGTACTGGCGTAAGAACCCCTCTAGGGTGCTTGTTAGAGATGGAGGTGGGGGTCCCTCACCTCTGGATCTCCAGTTGCTGGGGTGTCTGGATGTCTGTGATTGGTAACCAGGTCCCCGAAGGATGCTGAGGCCTGTGTACCTTGGTCTTACATGGAGAGGCAGCTCCAAGGTTCCCTTGGGAGCGAGTGAGTTATTCCACAAGTGTTAGGAGTGTTCCACGAAGGAGGCTGTTTGGGGCCAGGACAGATGGAAGAGTTCCTACAGCCTTTTATGTGAGTGGCCTTAGGGGTTTAAGAGTTTGGGTGCTGGAGGAAGTACCAAGGTGCAGCACTGAGAAATGGATCCTCCCTCTCACAGGTGGGCCCCACTTGAAGAAAACCCCCTAGACGAAAACCTTGACTTCTGGAACAAGATGTGTCAAGGAGAGATAATTCTTCCCACTACCAAAGGTTTCTTTAAGTCGTGAGCTAATCATTTGAACCAAGAAATAAGATTTTGTTTTCTCATAGAGGTCTTCTATTGCAAAGCTGAGAACACTGGAAGAATTTACTGCTTACGCTCAATAAGGTTAAAAAGTCAGTCTACTTGGTCAGAGGTATTGAGCAAGAGAGGTTTGCAGAGCCACTCCTGGGTGAATCAGGGGTGGCATTTGCTCCAGAGCCTGGGGCCACAGCTGGGGCCGGGACGAGAGACTCAGGGCCCTACTGTTGGAAGGGCCTTTGCATGGCATGTCCTGCTCCGGGCTTGGAGTGTGAAACCACCAAGAGGTATGTGCAGCTCACGTTCTGGCGTGGGAGGCAGGGACGCCCCTGGACCCATGGGGCAGCTGGGCCGTGCTGTGAGCTCCTGGGTCTGACCGTGGTGCCCGTCCCAGGCCTCCTCCTCCTCCTCCCGTGGGAACAGCGCTCCGCTGTACCTTGCCATTACTTGATTATTTGCAGAATTAGAAAAGGCTCGAGTATCTGATCATCATTTTTTCCTGGATATATAGCACATCCTCTGAATATATAATCAGCGCTTTTATTGCTTTTTCTTTTTTAAAGGAATCCAGGATGTTAGATGGTGTAGATGGATAGGCGACGCATGTTTACTTTTTCGGAGGCTTGTTCGGGGAAACTGAAAAAAGTTCCCGTGTCACCTTCGAGTGCGTTTGTGCGTCTCTGTGGTTCTGTCTCTCCCCAGTGGTGTGGGGTTTGGGGGAGCGGGGCTGGGGGGGGACCCTGCAGATGACCCCCGGGGAGGCTTCCTAAGGTGGACTTGTTTATTTTTGGCAGAATGAATCCCAGAGACAGGAGTATCTGGCTCGGACCAGGCACAAATGGAATATTTATTTGACCTTTTTATTCCTTTGAGTGGGAAGAGATCCTGTGCCTCCTTTATCATAAATCTCACCTTGTTGTTTGCTCCGGTATGGCACTTCAGCTGGGTGCTGTTTGAGCATCTGGCTCTGGTTTTTAAGTACCGACAGGTGCAGGGGGCAGGCGTCTCTCGGGCTGTTGAGTGAGAGGTGGCGGGAGCGGGCGTGGCTCTGTTGGGGGTGGGCGTCACGGGAGAAGGAGGAGTTGAGTGTGTTCGTGGGCAACTCTTTGCTCTCCGGCCCATGTTTCTGTTAAGGCCACACAAAGATCATCAACTCCAGGGGAAGTGGTGAGTCCAAGCTGCCCAGAACTTGGTCGGCAGCATCTCAGGGCACTGCCAGCCTCTGCATCTCTGCGATTCTCCCCCTTCCCTGCCTCTCACCCCTTCAAGACGAGTCGTCTCGTCTTTGAACCACCCTACCCCAGCCACAAGTCACTCGATTCGTTCTTTGTGTTCCCAGAGGGCTTGGCAACCTGGCTAACAAGGAGACATTTGTTAGTTCATTTCTTCATTCATTATTCATGCAGCTAGTGGTAATTAGCATTTAGTAATGTGGTTTCTGGGAGCAGTTGAGTTGGGTTCATTCATTGAGCAAATGTGTTGCTCCTCTGCTCTGGATTGGGTGCAGGGCATGGGGCTAGGGTTACAGAGACAAGGAACGGGCCTCGTTTGCCTTTGAGGGTGCAGTATGTTTGGGGAGGCAGGTAAAGGTGTCACAGGACCCCCGAGGCTGGGTCATTGTTAGGGAGAGCTGGGGAAGGCTTCATAGAGGGAGTGACATTTGGCTTGGGCCTGGGAGAGTGAACAGGAAAGAATCGGGTTGGGGAGAAGTGCCCATCCTCCAGGGCAAACACAATTCTGGAGTTTTGTTTCCCATGATGGATGGTCGTGTGTCTTCCTGGCCCCTCCCTTCCCTCCCGTCTCTCAGGAGAATTCATACACCGTCTGCCCAGCATCTGGTGGCCCTGCCACCCCGCTCTCAGGGAGACGGCTGACAGTTGGCCAGAAGGGGAGAGAGAAGGGTGCTGGTGAGTCATCACGTTCCCTGTGGCTAAAAAGAGAGCAAACTTCAAAGCCCAGAGCATATCAAAGATGGATTGGGTCACACTCACTGAGCCTTTTGCACAAATAAGAACCCAATTTCTGGCTCTGCAACAAAAAGTTGGTCAGCTTTGGGGAGATTTTGTTTTTCTTTTTTACAAGTAGGGTAGGTTGAGAGGCATCATTCGTAGAAATAGGCTAAGTTGAAATAGGCTATTTCTATTAAGGAGCAGGTTTAATATTTACTAGACATTAAGGTGGTGAGGTGTGGGCCTTTCTCTCTTTTTTAACTCCATTTTTCTTTGTTCTAGCCAGTGTTTTATTGCTGATATGAATCACCAAGGGGCTTGGAGGGAGAAGGGAAAGGGTTTCTGTATAAACAGCTGTCTTGCTGATTCAATCTACAAAGTGGATTTCATAGCTAAAGTATTTGTTCTTGCTTTAAAATGCCAAAATAGCACCGTCATTTCCTCAGCTAAAAGGGTCTTTGAGAATATGGGGGCCTTCTCTCATCTCGAACCTTTGTTGGGGGCAGAGGAGGAAGGAATTCCAAAGAACTTTCTTTGAACCTTAGAGAAGAAGAATTTTTGTTACAGAGTTTAAGTTAACAGTTCATGGAGCCTTTCTCTTTTTTCCTTACTACATGTTCTGGATAAAAAATAATAATAATAATCCTTGCTGGTCATCACAGCTGACTACCTGCTTAATGTTTGCATGTAGATATTTCATTTTCATTTTTATGCAAGATTTCATCTTTGCATGATCTGAGATAGTTGGCTGCCCTGAGATTATTAATAAATTGAGACGGTTAATGGTGTGTGACTCAGAACATATATTTAAAAACAAGTTGGAATAGAAATAGGTCTTTTACAAAATTAATTTTTTGTTAGGCTCCTCTCTTGAGCCTTTTCGTTTGAAGCCAGCTTGCTTTGTAGTGTTCATATATGCCCGATTGCAATTAACATAAATTACTTTTAAATACCAGTTAGTTGCCGTGGAGAGAGGCCAGGGTGGTGGCTGCTCGTGGAGGGTTAAGAGGTTTGGTCATTGTCTGGCTTTTTATCTCACTATAGATCAAATTCTGTTCCCTCTGGAGGCCAGCAGATCACGTCAAAGATTGCTTTCTTTGATGGCGAGGAGAAGGATTAAGTCTTTGCCCTGAGTACCAGGACGTTTTCTTACCAATGAAGAATAAATAATCATAAGATGTTTGCTTATTTTAAAAACAAGGTATATTAAAATGCAATGCAGTATTCTAGATTGGATAGAAAAACAGAAAAAGGACATCGTCGGAAAAATGCGTGAAATCCAGATAAAGTCTTTGGTTTAATTAGTAGTATCGAACCAATGTTAATTTCTTAGTTTGATAAATGTGTCATGGTTATGCAAGATGTTAACATTGGGGGGCACTGAGTGAAAGGTATGGGGAGCTTTCTAAACTATCTTTGCATGTCTTCTCTTATTCCAAAATTATTTCAAGATAAAAAGTTAAAAAAATATATATGGAGTATTGCTTTTGGCTGGGTTGGGATTATTCAGGCAGACCTCGCAGAGATTGTGGGTTTGGTTCCAGACCACTGTGATAAAGTGAAGATGGCAGTAAAGCTAATCCCATGAATTTTTGTGTTTCCCGGTGCATAGAAAAGTTATGTTTACCCCGTACTGTAGTCTATTAAGTGTGCAATGGCATTATGTTTAAAAATGTGCATACCTTGATTAAAAAATACTTTACTGCTAAAAAATGCTAATGATCATCTGAGCCTTCAGCAACCTTTTTGCCGGTGGAGGGCCTTGCCTCCCTGTTTTGATGGCTGCTGACTGATCAGGGTGGTGGTTGCTGTGGGAATTTCTTAAAATAAGACAATGAAGTTGGCTGCATGGATCAATTCTTCCTTTCATGAAAGATTTCTCTGTAGCATGTGATGCTGTTTGATAGTATTTTACCCACATTAGAACTTCTTTGAAAATTGGAGTCAATCCTCTCTAACTCTGCCAATGCTTTATCAATATTTAGGTAATATTCTGAATCCTTTGTTGTCATTTTAGCAGAATTCACAGCATGTTCACCAGGAATAGATTCCATCTCAAGAAACCACTTTCTTTGCTGATCCATAGGAAGCAACTCCTCATCCATTCAAATTTATCATGAGATTGCAGCAATTCAGTCACATCTTCAGGCTCCACTTCTAATTCTAGTCTTTTGCTGTTTCTACCACATCTGCACTTCTTTCCTCCACTGAAGTCTTAAACCCCTCAAGTCATTCATGAGGATTGGAATCAATTTCTTCCAAACTCCTGTTAATGTTAATCTTTTGAGTTCCTCCATGAATCATGAATGTTATTAATGGCATCTAGAGTGGTGAATCCTTTCCAGAAGGTTTTCAATTTTTTTTTTTTTTTTGCCCAGATCCATCAGAGGAATTCTTATCTATGGCAGGTATAGCCTTATGAAATTTATTTTTTAAATAACTTGAAATCACTCCTCGATCCATGGGTTGCGGAATGGATGTTGTGTTAGCAGGCATGAACACATTAATTTCCTTACACAACTCCATCAGAGCTCTTGGATGACTAGGTGCGTTGTCGGCGAGCAGTAATACTTCGGAGGGAATCTTTTTTTCTGAGTGGTAGATCTCAACAGTGGGCTTAAAATATTTAGTAAACCATGCTGTAAGCAGATGTGTTGTCATCCAGGCTTTATTGTTCCATTTATAGTGCACAGGCAGACTAGGTTTAGCGTAATTCTTAAGGGTCCTAGGATGTTCAGAATGGTAAATGTGCATTGGCTTCAACTTAAAGTCACCAGCTGCATTAGCCCCTAACAAGACAGTCAGCCTGTCCTTTGAAGCTTTGAAGCTACGCATTGACTTCTCTTCTCTAGCTATGAAAGTCCTAGATGGCGTCTTCTTCCTGTATAAGTCTGTTTCATCTCCATAGGAAAATCTGTTGTGTGGTGTAGCCACTTTCATCAAGGATCTCAGCTAGGTCTTCTGGGTAACTTGCTGCAGCTTCTACATCAACACCTCCTGCTTCACCTTGCCCTTTTCTGTTACGGAGACGGCTTCTTTCCATAAACCTCATGAACCAACCTCTGCTGGCTTCCAACTTTTCATCTGCAGCTTCCTCACCTCTCTCAGCCTTCCAAGGATTCAAGAGAGTTAGGGCCTCCCTGTGGATTAGGTTTTGGCTTAAGGGAATGTTGTGGCTGGTTTGATCTTCTGTCCAGACCGCTACGATGTTCTCTACATCAGCAGTGGGGCTGTTTTGCTTTCTTATCGTTCGTGTGTTCACTGGAGTAGCGGTATTCATTTCCTGTAAGAATTTTTCCTTTGCATTCACAGCTTGGCTGTTGGTGCAAGAGGCTTAGCTTTTGGCCTGTCTTTGCTTTTGACATGTCTTCCTCACTAAGCTTAATCATTTCTAGCTTTTGATTCGAAGCGAGAAACATGCGCCTCTTCCTTTCACTTGAACACTTAAAGGCCATCGTAGGGTAATAAGTTGGCCTAATTTTAATGCTGTTGTGTCTCAGGGCATAGGGAGGCTGAGAAGAGGGAGCGAGACAGGGGAATGACCAGTTGGTGGTGCAGTCAGAACACACACACCGTCTCATGGGCACGGTTTGTGGCACCCCAAAACAATTACAATAGTGATATAAAAGATAACCGATCACAGATCACCGTAACAGATGTAACAATGATGAGAAAGTTTGAAATATTGTGACAGTTACCAAAATGTGACACAGAGACACAAAGCAAGCTCCTGCTGTGGGAAAAATTGCATCAATAGACTTGCTGGAAGCAGGGCTTCCACAAACCTTAAATTTGTAAAAAACGCGGTATCTGTGAAGTGCAATAAGACAAAGGGTAATGAAACAAGATGTACCTGTATTTGGTTTATGTGCATTCGAAGTGATCAACCTATAGGAAGGGCAGATTATTCCATTTCTGCCTTGGAGACCAGGAAAGGCCTAAGGGGGTGTAGGGAGCCCCTGGCTGCTTCTTTCCCTGCACGGTTCATCCCTGCCCTTCTTCACCCGAAGTCCTGGCCCATGGCACAGTTCTCCTGCCCACGTGCTCTTCTGAAACTGGCAGCCAGCTGATCTTGCCTCCTGATTCCATTGGCACTCCTGGCCCAAGGTGGACGGACGGCTGGCAGCTCGTGACATGCTCCCAGTCTCCTGTAAGGACCAGGTAATTGCGTTTTTTATGCTATCTTGTTCACTTTCATTCCAGGTGTGTTAACTTTTTTACCTTAGCAGCCAGATTGGAACCTTCCTGAAGGTTGAAATTTTTGTCTTGCTCTCTTTCCCTTAAGATATATTCAACAAAGTTTTCCAATCACATAAATAATGCATGTTCATGATAAAAAAAATAAACATTGGAGAATTTATGGCATCGTAAGTAAAGATTTCCCTTGGGTCGCCTCCCCACAACTACCACTGTTAATGAATTATTAATAGAATCTATTCTTCCATATTTTTTCTGTGTATACTGCAAATATGTATTGTGATTTACAAATGTGAGATCCTAATTAGACATGTTATTTTGCAGTATGGTTTTATCAGTTGGCAAAATACCCTTGTGTGGCTATGCTTATGGGGACTGCGTCTCTCTTTTTTGTGTGCTCGCATGTTGACTGGCACAGTGCTGGGCACATGGTAAGCGTGCAGTAGGTATGTATTGTTATCAATGTTGTTTATCCTGTTACAGTAGTCCCCACTTATCCACAGCTTCCCTTTCCACGATTTCCGTTACCTGCCATCAACTGCAGTCCAAAAATAGGTGAGTACAGTACAATAAGATATTTTGAGAGAGAGAGAGACCACATTCACATAACTTTTATTACAGTATATCGCTGTAATTGTTGTATTTTATTATTAGTTGTTAATCTCTTACTGTGCCTAATTTATAAATTAAACTTTATCATAGCTATGTATGTATAGGAAAAAACATAGTATATATGGGGTTCAGTACTTGCTGCAGTTTCGGGCATCCACTGTGGTCTTGGAACGTATCCCCCTGCAGATAAGGGGGGACTGCTGTATGTTAGATCAGGTGACTCGGTTCAGAACACATCCCGTTCACGAGTTGGGAGACAGAAGGGCGGGAACAGAATCCTAGATCACCCGACGTGGGTGGAAGCAAGGATGGCGGTGTAGGGGTTGGTTCTTGGGAGCTCATGAAGATGACTCAAGGTCTAGGGGTGTCCTTAGGTGGAGTGTGGATAAGTTAAACCCCTTGAGTGGAGGTTCAGGGGAGAGGTAAGAGAACAGTTTGAGCAGGGGCAGGACAACATTTGGCCACTAGTAGCTTTTAGGGCTTCCTGGAGGGAGGGGAAAATAGTGACATGGGGAGCATTTTGTTAGATTGAAGAAGAGTTGAACAGAAAAGGACTGGGAATTTAATTTGTTGGTGTTGAAAAGAAGGTGAAGCCCTTTGAAGAGATTCTTGAAGAAGGAACCTGTGTCCATGGGCAGTGCTTC
>RJWJ010030797.1:0-19646 GCA_004363605.1 Indri indri | reverse complement strand
TTTACCCCGGTCCATGCAGGGAGAACGGACTCTAGGTGACCAAGGCAGCAGCATGGTGTCCGGACAGCCGCGACTGCAGTTGACCACCGGAGCCTGGACCTGGGCGGTGGCAGTGAAAGTAACAATAACAGATGCTGGATATATTTTGAAAGAAGAAATAGAAATTCAATAGAAGTTGCTATTGAGCTGCTATATGGGATGAAGCGGAGCGAAAGCAACAGGATGACTCAGGGGTATTGGCCTGAGCACCTGGGAGCATCTGGCTGCCATTCACAGAGATGGGAAAGAGGGAACATGGGAGAGAGTTTAGGGGAGGGCCAGGGGCTGCAGATGAAGAGTCTGCTTCTGCGCATGCTGGGTTTGGGAAGCTTACTGGGCAAGTAAATAAAGAGACTAGATAGATGGATGGA
This sequence comes from Indri indri, assembly GCA_004363605.1. Classification (NCBI taxonomy): domain Eukaryota; kingdom Metazoa; phylum Chordata; class Mammalia; order Primates; family Indriidae; genus Indri; species Indri indri. Next base: position 19,236 of record RJWJ010030797.1, on the reverse strand, counting down.
TACGCAATCCTGGAGTTTAGGAGAGGTCTAGGATGGAAGAATCTATTGGGGATTTATCAGCATATTGATGGCATCAGCCACAAAGGCTGGATGGGATCACCCGGGATGTGGATAGAAGGAGAGAAGGAAAGTAAGTAGTCAGAGGTGGAAGCGATGGGCCCTGGGGCATCCCAATGTGTGGAGTTCAGGTGGACAGGAACGAGTCAGAAAGGCAGGTGGCAAAGTGATGCCCCGAAAGACAAACGGAGAAAGCGTTTCTGGGAGGGAGGGTTCAGCGGCATCAGATGCCATGGATGGTCTGAGTTGGATGAGGACGTCGGATTGACCATCAGGTTGAGCAGTGTGGGTCAGGGCAACCCGTGCAAGAGGGAGAGAGACAGGAAAAAAAGGCTGATTGGAGTGAGTTCAGGACAGGAGGAGGGGAGGAGACAGGGGCTGTCATGCTGACGACAGTCCCATGGGATCGGTACTAAAGTTATCCTGTTTTACAGATGGGAATATTGAGGCACAGAGAGGTTAAGTGATTATTCAAGGTCACACAGCTAGTAAATTGGAAACAAATTTTAAATGTGTATGTTTCTGCTCTTAGTAGCTGTTCCTTTGCTAGACCGTAAGCCCTTTGGGGCAGTGGCTTATCTGACTCGTTCCCCTGCATATAGCAAGCTCCCCACATCATGTGCGGCACAGAACTGGCACTTAATGAGTATTTGTTGAAGGGGTGAGTCAAGTCATGGACCGATGGTCAAGTAGTACTTTTGAAAGGATGCTCCTTATACAATAGGTAACCAGCTTCTGACTCCTTGAAAAGGAAGAGAGAACCTCCATACCGAGTGTTTGCTTTTTGACTATGTTACGATGACCTTGCCGGGCCCTGAAGCTATGTGTGAAGGCTGCAGGGGCGGAGCCTCCAAAGATCTTTCCTGTCAGGCTCCTTTCAGGGAGGCTGTCCCAATAGCCACCTTCTTAGTCACTTTCCCGATGTGCTTTTCTGTAGACTTCCTGCACTGGAACGTTCAGCCGTGGCACACAGAAGGGCCTTCCCGAGATTGTCATGGATGTAGAGCTGTCATCTCTGCCAATAAGCCAGTCCCATCTGCCAGTGACCTGGGTTACAGTGAGGGCTATCTTTCCAGCTACCACTGCATCCAAAATGTCATCGACGCAGCAAAGACTTGGGGAAGTTAAACTGGAAAATGGCGACAAGCAGGGTTTGTAGGGTGCCTTGTTTGACCTGGACTGTTTCCAGAGGGAAATTCTCCAAGGAGAAAAGTCCTTCTGGTGGCAGGCAGGTGGTCCCTTGAGGCAGCAGGCTCCTATGGCACAGAGCCCAAGGAATGCAAATTCCCCTATTGAATTAAGTGGGCACCGGAATGCTTGCTAATCCGGCTCTATTGTTCAGCTCCGCTGGCCTGGGCAGCTGCAAAGAGGTAAGGCTTGTGGAATAAGGAGGAAATACAGCCAGTGAGGCTTCCTGGAAGTCATTCACTCTCTTCCTTCCTCCCCTCTCCCTTGCTTCCTTCCCCAGTTCCTATGTTGAGCTCAACTGCGTGGCCCATGGATAAAGCGGCGATGATGATGTTAAAGCGGTGGCCATGGCAGATTCCTTCTTGGCCCTGACAGAGCCTACTACGTTGCCCTGGGTGACACAGGCAATAAACAAGTCGGTAAGTAAAGCAGGCACTGCCTGTGCTAAGAATGACGGGAAAACAAGGTCCAGGGATTGACGCCAACCAGGGCAGGTGTGGGAGATGGGCGCTGCCGGGCCTCTTGGGAAGGAACCAGCCACGCGGAGCCCTGGGGGTGTGTTAGAAAGAGAGGTCAGCAGATGAACGGTGTCTTGGCCAGTCCACACAAAGAAAAGGCAGGAGACGAGAGTCAGGCCTGCAGGGGAAAGCCGGGGCGGAGTATCACAGACTCCACCGACCGTGACGAAGAGACTGGATTTGGAGTTTAGTGTCCAGCGCAGCGGAGAAATGTTGGAAAGTGGGACACAGGGGAGAGCCGTGAGCTAGCAAAACCTTCTGAGGGATGCAAGAACAACGCACAGGAACAACAGTCATGAGAACTGAGGAAGATCGTGGAACCTTTGTAACTCCATCAGGCTTTTACTGTTCCTATGCGTTTCCCCATAGCAACGAGAAACGAGAGCACTGATGAAAACGAAGGTGGCAGCTAGGGACAGAGACGCAGGGACACACCTAAATGCCTGCCTGAAGAACCCACCAACTCCCAGCAACCCATTCGCCCTTCACATACATGTACATATGGCACACACATGGCACGCCTCCTCCAGCTGTGTGAACGCAGATCCCCGGAGCCACGTGCCCTGGCCGTGAAAGCCTCATGGTCCTGGCCCTTCATTATAAACTAAATATCCTCTCAGCACATTCTTGTCTCTCTTCCAACGCAGCATTACAGTCCCATTCCAGGGTGGACAATTCATAAATAAGTTACATTTTCTTTTATCCTTCCTCTACACCAGCTGCTGCAAATATCTTAGGCGTTTCCTGACCACTTACATGTAGCCCATGAGCCGCACCCTTCTCACTCAGGGCTGACTTCCTGCTGTTACCGTCTCTCTTTTAATCCTTATAGGGACACGACGAAGTTGGCAGTGCCAAAGAGATGGCTAAATAACTGCTTCACTCAACGTCATTCCAGGAAAACTATTTCCTGTGCATGGCAAGCCGCATAAGAATCAGTGGCAACAGCTCCTGAAGATGTCCCAGGTGTCTCCGCATTCGGGTTCCAAGGCACACCCCAGGTCTGCCAGTGAAGGTGAGGACGATGACAGCATCACCCCTAATGGTGCCGAATCAAATGCTTTTCACACATTATCTCATTTAATCTGCAAAAGAACCTTTATTCCTATCTTCATAGGAGAGAAAACCGAGACTCAGAGTGGAACCCACCAAATTCCTCCAAGCTGTGCCCTAAACGTCACCTTAGAATGTTTCTCAACCATGTTATTTTTTTAAATGACTTAAAGATTTTTTTTTTTTTTTGCCTTGTGTGAGAACACTTGATATATGTCAGTGAATGGATCTGACTCTTGTAGGAGAATCTTTTATAAACTGCATCTAAACCTGCATTATGCTTCTGATGAACGAAAACCCTTATCGGCTAGAGGATTTTATAAAGATCATTTACATAAACACTAGACATGTTGTGGTAGTGCCTTGTTGAGAACTAGAACATTCTGCACACTTCCGAGACTTCTAAAATACACAAATATTTGGCAAATTTGTCCTCAAACAGCCTGGCTATAATAATCTCCAGGAAAATCTGGGGTTCTGATTTATGTGATATTCTGGTTAACTGAAAATGGCCATATTTTGGGTCTGTTCTAGAACCGAAAAAATGATTTCATTTGTGAAGCAACTGAAATCATTTGCATTGATTTCAGCATGTGAAGCAACAACCCTCATCACCTGGCTGTTTAGGTTTTCCAACTCCTTAGATCCCACAGAAATGAAAGTGTGCTCTATGGGAGAGCTATTTTTATTCTGTTTCCTTCTGGCTCTTGAAGACCTGTAGATTTTTCACAAAGGTTTTCTAAGGTGCTGGCATGTCAGGACAGGATGGAAGGAAAAACACCACTCTAGTGGGCAAGTTTCGGTTTTTCTAGTGATTGCTTAAAGGCCAAAGTAGACCCAAGCTTGTGTCTAAATAATTAATTCTTGGAATTCTCCCTTTGGTTTTCCAGATGTCCCTGAGAGGGCCCAAACCCTTCAGGTTTTTGTTTGGTTTTACTTCTTGCTATTGTTTTGCAGTTATTATCCCTCCTATAGCGGGGACCAAGTTAATTTGTATAATTTTGACTAATACTCCACATCCAGATTGGCAAACTATAGACGGAATTCAGCCCGATGTGATTTATGTGAGGGGCCAAGACACACACACACTAGGAAATATTCAGGTTTTGGAACGAAAAATAAGAACACTTTGAAAACACTGCTATGAAGAGCAGAGGCAGCCTGGGCTGGGGTAACTCTATCTGAAACGCAAAGGTTGTTTCTTATCCAAAATACCTTGAGGTCTACTGCACATGGTGCAAGCAACGTGAACATTTCCTATCCTGCTCTCTTTGCTGAAACGAATCCTTCTTTATCAGAAGGGGGGAAGGAGCCCAGAAGCGCCATACAGCCTTGGTGGGGGCTTTGGTGCTGCACCGAGTTTAAAGCAGTATAATGGTTTATCAACTTCCCCCTTCCTTGCTGCACTCAACAAGCAGGGTACCTGCCAAAATCCGGCTAAAAATATCCTCGGCATCTGCAGCCCATCAGCCATCTCTGGCTGATTTGGGTGGGTAATTGACCTTTGGAGCAGGTGGAGAGCCAGAAATTTATTTTTTCCTGGATTGAGTCTAAGTTGACTTAAAACAGATGTTCCCCCAACGCCGATTTGACATGTATGATGGAAATACTATCGAGCACTGTTCAAGGGACTATTCGAACCCAGACTGAACAAAGAAGGGCCCCGGCGGAGTTCCGGGGCTGAAGGAGTTAAGGAAAGCCACCTTCCTCCTCGGGCTGAAAACCAGGAGGTGCCTCTTGCAGGAGAAATAGGAAAGGAAGCTGTCACTTCGTATTTTCAGGTTTGCAGAAAAGCCTTTTTTTTTTTTTAAATGTAAACATTCATTAAACTAATTTGAAGTTGTCATTACTCTCCACCCCTGCTGTTTTATATCAGATTATTCCTAAGTGCTTGGTGAAGAATCCCATAAAGCCACACTCGATTCCTCTGCAGGGGATAATCGCATAGTTTGCACTGTGATTTACACCGTGCAGCACCGGGAAGTGTCCTCAACTTTGAAGGGCCTTGGTTCCCTGGCAAACAGTCCCTGCCTTCCCCATGGAAATAAAATTCCAATAGTCCCTCCACGACTATTATGAGGTCCCCATTACCTTCTCTCTATCCAACTGAAGATAATTAAAAGCAGTTCAAAGCACACGCCAGAAGGTATTGGGCATTTTATTAATAAATGCAGAACCAAGGAAATGATATGTTCCATTATGGTTTTACACTGTAAGACATGCTTATGATTCCTGCTTGCTTTCCCTCTCCCCATTCTCCCCCACCTTCAGCTTGGGGCATTCAGCCGTCCCCTGCTGGGAGATCACATTGGGGCAGGGAGGTATAGTTCACCTTTGCACCTTGTAGCTGAAGCTGTGCTTGTAAGGGCATCACAAACCACACTCCCCTTTAGAGAAAATGACTCTGAGGCTGGGAGGGGCTGTGAAAAAAATGTGGGCACTGTGGGGAGAGACCAGCTTCCGAATTCTAGAATTGCCAATATCACAGCGACCCTCAGTTACTGTACAGCCCGTGGATGTGATGGGAATAACAATATCAACCACGTATGGCTGCTCTGAACTTGGCAGGAGGTGGTGAACATACCCAAAGAGCCCAGTACAGTGCCTGCCAGACAGGTATATTAGCTATGATCAATACTGTTATTAATACGTTCAAAACTATAACAATCCTAAGAGAAGCAGCCTTGAGCAAAATTAGGATGTGGGCAGTTTGTTTTCAGTGTGGCTCTAAGTTCTGTTTTCTGTTTCTTTCCTCCCATTGTGCACCCCTGGCTCCCGGGAACCAAAGCTGTCATGGATTGCACCCACAAGGCCTCAGAACTGACCTGTGCTCTGTCCTGATGTCTCTGAGTCTTGTTTTCTAAATAAACTAACTCTCGTCTAAGCACTGGCAGGTGCTAGTTGTTGAATGTGTATCCCCACAGGTAACATTTGCATTTTTCCAGAGATTCGAATGCTTTAAATCCAGGATATAAATGTCTGGTACATATCCCACTACACCCCCTCCCAAACCACTGCAGACATTCCGAATAGATCAAGGGACTCGATCCTTTGGAATCGAGACAGGACTCCCAGAGTCCTTCTTAACACTTTGGGCAGTCAAGGCAAACTTTGGGTTTGACACACAAAATGAAATCTGGTTATCATTTCTGCCTTAACCCAAGGGAATGAGAGGTTCTTAGTATCATGCCACTCAGTGTATTTCCCTTGCATCCAAGAGGCTGTATGGTATAACAATGCCTAAGTCTCAATTCTCCTCTAAATGTTCTGCCATTTACCATCTATGTAACCAAGAGCATAGTCCTGAGACTCTCTGTGCTTGTTTTCTCATCAGTAAAATAATAGCATCTATTTTTTAGTTGCTTTTGAGTGGATGAAGCTCTTAGAATGGTCCGTGGCACACAGTAAGCTTTGATGAATCTATGTTAGTTTCAATAAGTATTGGCTTCTATTCCTTAAATCACAGCACACATCTAACTCTCTGAAGGTACCTACAGAAAGACTAAGAATCTTAATAAACAGAAAGAACAGGGACTAAAACCACTCTCTATACAGTGTCAATGGCCTCATTGGTTACATTAAACGAAGATGAGATTGTAGCTCAGTTTGTAATTTAGGTTACAAAACAAGACCAGGAAATACTCCTCAAGTGCCCAGTTACTTTAGAAGAGGTAAGATATGTTTCACTGCATTCTTTTTGGTTTGCCAAGCCCTTAGAAGGGAGTGATCCTGCTGTTTATTACCAGTCAGTGCTGGTCAGATATAAGAAGGTTCTACTGAGAGCAAATTGAAAAAAATCCAGGCTGCACCGGCCGTGAGTTGAGCCTGCCATCCGCCTGCAGTGGCAGCAGAAAGCACAGGCATCCGCGTCTGATACCATCGCTTTAGTTTTGTACGATTCTCACCAATCTACAGCCAGTGGCCAACAGTCTCATCAGAGAGGGGAATGGGCTGAAAACGATGCCGGGCTGTCCTCACGATGTGGCTGGCAGAATAGCACTGTAGTATTCTGCATTTTCCAGAACGATTTTTGCAAATACTGCAGATAGAATCGTACCAAGTTCAAGGAAATGAACCAGCAGAAAAATCAGGCTTGCCATTTTTTTTTTCCCAAGTATAGGTGAGGACAAGGGTAGTTAGTTGACACAGGAACAATGATGGATTAACTGCACATCTGGTTTGTATCCAGGAGTATAATCAGTTTGAGCCTGTTTGGTCTCAGTTATTTATCAGCTTTGTATGAAATAAAATAAAATAAAATGGAAACTGTTCAATAAAGAATTGCCAAGGACAAACTTTAAATGAATGAACTCTCAGTGTACCAAAAGCAACATTTCTGGGAAAAAAAGAAACTGAACATGATAAATTACTGAAGTTGTTAATAAAGCTATTTTTGTGTGTGTGAACAAGTCCAAAGTATTTTTAAGTAGCAAAAAGGTAATGTTGTCCTCAGTAAATGTGGTAGGATTATTAAGAGGACAACTTTTTTAAAAGTTTCCAGCTTACTCATTTTTCAAGTTCTCTGTCTCCAGATCTTCGTTGGATAAAGATTAGAATGCAATAGAAAAATTCTCAAACACTATTGATTTTCTACTTTATATATTGCATGTACCAAGCTCTGCATCTCAACGTAAAGATCAAGCTCATACTGGTGATTTGGTAGTTAAGGTATTTGAGAACAGGTAGTTGACAATATAGGTAATGTACTTACTTCAGCAATTACACACTAGATTAAGGACTTCGACATGTGGGTGTCTTTTATGCTGTATTTTATGGTTAAACAGTGCATTTCAGGATGACAACAAACTGTAATAGTGTGTTCATGTAATTTTAGGATGAAATCAATTTCTTGCAAACACAATTATAGTTACATAATTCTCCCACCTGTTTATGACTTCCCGTGAATTAAATTAAAACACAATTTCACATTAATTTAAAATGTCATTTTCAAAAGGAGACATTTCCTATAAAGCTCAACACTGGTAACAATCTCCAGAAATCAGAGTGTTCTTGACAAAAAGCCATAAATCTGTACAACAGTCATTGTTTTACTTTGAAAGCAGAGTTAAGGTGCTTTGTGCTACTGTTACTGACCAACAGTTCTGGATTTGGACATGTCCAAAGTGTGTAGAGAAGAATAAGCCCTTTTCTGGTTGTTAAATAGAACTTCCAGAGCTAGCCAATAAAAATACAGCATCCCCATTGAAATTTGAATTGCGGATACACAACAAATTTTTTAGTACAGAATAAGATAATTTTTAATATAAATATATCCCAGATACTGCCAGTATGCCCACAGATACTGGTGAGCAAACTCAGAGATGGGAGTTTAGCACAACCAAAATAAGGACTAGTTGGCCGATTACATAAATCATATGCCCAAGGAAACCTTTTTCCTTCCAGGCATATGGCCAACTTCATAAAGGTCAACTTATTTTCATTCACCACAAAGAAATATGAATTTCTTTTCAATTCCATATATCGAGGCTGATTAACTAACTTCTTCTCTCCCTCCCTCTTTTCCTCCCTTCCTTCCTTCCTTCTTTCCTTCTCTCATTACACTCATCGCTCACTTCCAATGAACAACAAACATAACAATAATCACGCACTTCATGAGTCTTCATTTATCGAGAATGTAACACATGCGAAACATACTAACATACTAAAACCAACTTGTTTTATCCTCATAGCAACTCTGTATTTAGGAGTCATTTTTTTCTCCCATTTTATATAGGGAAAACAGAGGCTCAGAGAGGCAAACAAAGTAGCCCAGCATCACACAGCTGGTAAATGGGGCAGCACCCATGTCTGTCCAACTCTCTACTATATCCAGAGATATACTCTATTCTGGAACTGCAACAAACGAAGAAAGAGGAATAAAAAAAATTAATAAGGCACATTTCTTACCCTGGCTAAGCTTATGGATTAGGGTGGGAAAGAGAGATGTTTTCAAAAATCATCTTTATGCAGAGTGAGATTTGTGATCACTATGAGAATGGCATCATGAGAATGAGTAAGAGCAGAGAAGATGCAAACAGTGATTTGAATGATCCAAACAATTGTAATGATGATGTATCTGTATTGTTAATAGCATGGAGAGATATTCATGCCATGTAGGGACATGGAAAGAATTCAGACAATACAACAGGTGGGTCGAGGAGGCTTAGTGGATCTTGGCAAAATGGCAGAGCTGGGATGGGCCAGAGCTGGGATTCAAGGGCAGGTCTTTCTGCGTCTAAATTCTTGACCACCCATGTCTCCTCCCTTGTCTGTTCTGAGCTCTCTGGGAGTGCAAACCATGGATTAGCCTGCAATGCCTCAGCAGGTTGGTTCCTCTGGTTCCCATTTAGCAGAAACTTGGGAAAAATCTGAATTGTCTCTCATGGATCACAGGACTTTTCACTGGTGCCCCCATGACTAACCAATGACCTGAAGGCAAGGAGGGAGTTAATGTGAAACAAATCTCCAAATTGGGTTTAGCTCAGCCACAGGAAACACAACAGCAATAATAATGGTGTTTACAGAAAAACTCTGATGAGAAGGGGCCCGGGAATTGAACCTATCACACTAAACTAATGCTTAGCAAAAACACTTGGTAAAAATGCTATGGCCGGTGAGTTACAGTCGTCTTCTTTTCTTGTTGATAATTTGGGGCAATTGCATCCAAGTGCTAGACCATTGATTTCCACTCCAATTCATGCCCTCATGCTGAGGTGAGCCGGCTGGCATAAACATAAGTTTGCCATTGGAAGGCGGGCGATGTACTAAGAAAGAGGTCTGGGCAATTCCTGCCTCAACCGTTAAAAGCAGAACTGTAATGCTGCTTTACACAACCCTCCGAAGTACTCTCAGCGTTAGAGAACCTGCGCTAGTACTCCCAGAGCAGTCATAACAGATTAGTGGGTTAAGCTCTTCCATTCAGCCCCATAGCTGCAAAATCACTTCCGGCATTCTCTAGAACTCCTTCATATTTTTCCTTCACATCTGTCCTGGTGAACAATGATACTGACAACATTTTCAAAAGCGACAGATAATCAACGTCCGGTCGCTGTAAACACACTACTATACTCTCCTTAATTTTAGCACCAGGTTTTGCAGGTTTGAAGTGCTCAGCACACCTGAAAGGCTGTCTTTAGCTTTGAACTATCCCTATGGCAATTTGGAGGAAGCAGGTATTTTTTTCTTTAAAGAAAATGAAGTTCAATTTCCCCACATTTTCAGGATCATATAAACTTAGCAAGAAAGATTTTTTGAGTCAAAGGGGTGGGGCAGAGAAGGGCTACCACTGCCAAGAGGCATGATTCTCAAGGGACGGGGACCTGGCAATGTTTGCAAATATTTTTGGTTGCCATAACTAGGGGAGGGGATGCCACTGGGATATAGTAGATAGAAGCCAGGGGTTCTGCTAAATATCCTACAATGCACAGCACAGATCCCACCGCAAAGAATTATCTAGCTCCAAATGTTGGTATTAATAGTGCCAAAGATGAGAAACTCTGGACTGAAGTTAACTGAATAAGCTTACATAGGACATTAAATATGAAATGTCCGATTTCGAATCAAAAGTGTAGTTTATTTTATCTCAAACAAGAAGCAGTACAATTAATCAAAGTATGTGCCTAAACTATTAATGCAGTTTTGCCATCTTAACGGTGCTAGTTTATGCCAGCAGCAAGAAAACCTAGAAAGCAAGTGGCCATGAAATCACAAAAGGCGTTTCCCATGGCTCGAGAATTGAAATATTTTTCCTTGCAAGAACTGGCCAAAGCCTGGAAGAAGTGATAGTCAGTTGGTGCAAGGTCTGGTGAATATGGTGAATGACAGAGTTTCCAAGTCCAGCTGCTGTAGTCTGGGCAGCGTTGTTTGTATGACATGTGGTCGAGTGTTGTCTTGCAATAGGATTGGCCTGTCTCTTGTGGCCAATCTCAGCTGCTTAATCACAAGAATCCTCATCATTTCATCCAGTTGGTTGCAGTAGACATCCACTGTAATCAGTTGACCAGGTTTCATGGAGCTGTAGTGGATAATACCAGCACTGGACCACCAAACAGACACCATTAGCTTTCTTTGATAAATACTCAATTTTGGACTGTGTTTTGGCACTTCATCTTTATCTAACCATTATGCGGAATGCTTGTAATTGTCAAAAAGAATCCATTTTTCATCACACGTAACAATATGGTGTAGAAATGATTCACCTTTATGTGATGACAGCAAAGAAAGGCAAGCTTCGAGACTATTTCTCTTCTGATGCTCGTTTAATTCATGCGGAGCCCATCTATCCAGCTTCTTTACCTTGCTAATTTGTTTTTGTTTTTTTTTTTTTTTGGAGACAGAGTCTCACTCTCTTGTCTGGGGCGAGTGCCGTGGCGTCAGCCTAGCTCACAGCAACCTCAAACTCCCGGGCTTGAGCAATCCTACTGTCTCAGCCTCCCGAGTAGCTGGGACTACAGGCATGTGCCACCATGCCCGGCTAATTTTTTCTTTCTATATATATTTTTAGCTGTCCAATTAATTTCTTTCTATTTTTGATAGAGACGGGGTCTCGCTCTTGCTCAAGCTGGTCTCGAACTCCTGAGCTCAGGACGATCCGCCCACCTCGGCCTCCCAGAGTGCTAGGATTACAGGCGTGAGCCACTGCACCCGGCTAATTTGTTTCAAAGGGTCTAATGTTGTTGGAATAGTAACATCAAACCTTGTTGTTAATTTATGCATAGGTTGAGATGGATTTGCTTCCACTACAGCTTTCAGCTCGTCATTATCCACCTTGGCCTCAGATTGCCCACATGGCTCCTTTTCAAGATTAAAATCACTAAAATGGAACTTCTTGAACCATCGACGTGCTGTGCGCTTATTAGCCCCACCCGTCCCAGACACTTCGTTGATATTTCAAACTATCTGTGCTGCATTGGTTCCACCTGTGGTCCCCAACTCCTGGGTCCTGTTAGGAACAGGGCTGCACAGCAGGAAGGGAGTAGTGAGCAAGTGAATGAAGCTTCATCTGTATCTACAGCTGCTCCCCATCGCTGGTGTCACCACATAAGCTCTGCCTCCTGTCAGATCAGTGGTAGCATTAGATTCTCACAGGAGCGCAAACCCTACTGTAAACTGTGCATATGAGGGCTCTAGGTTGTGTGCTCCTTATGAGAATCTAATGCCTGATGATCTGAAGTGGAGCTGAGGCAGTGATGCTAGTGCTGGGAAGTGGCTGCAAACACAGATTACCATTAGCAGAGAGGTTTGACTCCATAATAAATGTAATGCACTTGAATCATCTTGAAACATTCCCCCCTACCCCCAGTTCTTGGAAAAATTGTCTTCCGTGAAACTGGTCCCTGGTGCCAAAAAGGTTGGGGACCACTGGGTTCTACGATGGAGCTCATATTTGAAAATAACATGAATTTTGGACTTATCTATGGTTTCACAAAAACTGCTTGAAAAAAATTTGTGAAAGATAATCATGAGCCAAAATGTGCATTTGAAAGACTTCAGATGTACCTTCACAAGAAAAATAAAACAAGAAGTGTCAAAGTGAAATGTCAGACATATCAACTGTCAAACTTAGTACTTAAGGAAATTGAACATTTCATACTTATAATAATAACTGCTGTCCCAAGTAACCCTCTGCCCCAAATGAAATTTCACCTACTCTTCAGCCACAGGACAGGGCACAGACCCCACTCATGATGCTATTCTCACATGGGTCCAAGGTGGCTTCTCCCTACATTACAAACATTCTTCAGTGAATGTACTAATTTTCAGGAGAATTTGGTTTTCTCCCAGAAATCCCATTTCCTACTCCTAAATTTGAAAGTTCTGGGGTAACCGCCAATGCAAAGAATTGCTGATTCTTTTTGTCTAGTGAGAGTCTCATTGTTCAGCAATAAAAGATTAAAGAAGAAAAACTTTGGGAAAAAGATAGGTAGGTGCTGATAGGTGGTTTTACGAGATGAGAATTTAACGGGGATAGTGGGTTTTTTACAAGCTGAGCTGTGCTAAGCTATTCAAATTAGTAATTTTACCAATTAAAGCCTTCTATTTCATGGAAAGTACTTGCTAAACAGAAGATTAGGCAACAGATCAGAGAATGAAAGAATTACCGAAATGGAGCTCAAATATTTATGAGAAATTTACATCTAGGAGACTTCCCTTTTCTTATCCCTGCTTCCAAAGGGAAATCCATAAGGAGAAGATAAAGAGCAAAGCTTAGTCCTCAACATCCACAAGCCCAAGGAGTTTGACTCACTTTGAGTTTTAGGAAATGAGAAATCTTTAGGTTGCTACATATACTTGGTATTGCCGTAAAATAGTAAGACTAATTCCATAGGCCACACAGAAAAATGAGACTCACTATTCATAATTACTTGCCCCTGAGGGTGTTTGCTCTGATTATTTGTTGTTCCATAAGAAACAACCCAAAACATAGCGTCCTGAAACAATGGCAATTGTTTATTTTGCCCATGGATCTGCAGTTTGGACGGGGCCTTGGGTGGGGGATGGGGAAGGACTTATCTCCTCTCTCCAATATTGGGAGTTTCAACTAGGATGACTTCTACTGGATGGAGGTTGACCAGGTGTCTCCTTTCCCACAAGGCCCCTCAACATGGCTAGTTGAGCTTCCTTCAATATGGCAGCCTCAGGGTAGTCAGGCATTTTACATAGTTTCTCAGCCACATTCTATTGGTCAAGAAGCCCTTAAATGCAGCCTAGATCCAAGGGGAGATTAATTCAACTCTACCTCTCAAAGGAAGGAGTAGCAAAGAGTTTGCATTCATCTTTATCACAATGTTAACTCAGCTAACGCAAGGTGTTAACCCAGAAAGCCTGGCTAAAAGACAGCATAAACCAAAATAACAGAAAATAGCAAGTGTCCTGGTAATCTTTGTTATTGTTTGCTTTATTCAATCAAATGGCACACAGCTGAGGAGGATTCTATTTTATTTTCTTCTACCTGTTTGTTCTCATACTGATTTTTCAGTTTCATATTCACTAGCTAATGTTGAACATTTATGCCATTTAAGGTCCTGATGAAATATATAAACTCCATAGGGAAGCCATTTTCAGGGTGTTTCATCAGCCTGATAGGTAAGTGGAAAACCGTTGTACACATAAACTCTCAAAATACGGAGAATCTCACTTGGTATTTGTTGGAATTGTTTCTAACTCTAGAACTTACTACCACATTTTATAACATAACTTCTTTGGTTAATTTTCCATTACCCCTTTAAAAATCTGTAATTAGTTCCAGAAAATAATGTACTCTTCTTATCAAATCTGAAATTCCAGCATGCATCTTTTGGAAAGGCTTCTCCATATTGTCGCCTTGAAAGGGAAATCACCCCAAACGAATTTTCCTTCTTTAGAAAGCAACTGAACAATCTGTACAGAAGCCTGAAATTCCTGAAATGCCAACTAAGAGAAGGAACTGGGATAGCCAGGGGATATGTTTTGCAGGCCTAACTAAAACAATAGCGATTTAAGTAGCTATCATATAGACACTTGATGAATCCTTTTATTATCTCTGAAAGATTCCCCATTGCAGCATGCTTTTGTGAGTAAAGAGCTATCTATTGGTACATGCAGCTCATAATTATGTCAGCCTAACCACAGCCAACACTGACAGCCTAAAACATTAAAGATTTTATACAGCTAGTGCTGAATACAGCTTCTTTTATTGGCTCAGAGAGCAGGTATCAATTATAATGAGGTAATAAAATTTGCAAGCACTGTTCATGTCCTGCTCTGATTTTTTTCTTTCCTCTCCTTGAGATAATAACAGCAGAAAAAGGAAGAAAAATCCTCTTAGTTCTAACTTATCACTGATTCTTCGAAAGCTCTCACTTTGTATGGCTAGGGTGCTGTAGAGCTGTTTGCTTACTTGAGTTTTCGGTCTGGCAAACTCTTCCTACCTAAACAGAAGCTGCAAATTCCTGAAGCACACACACCTTGCAAGTCAGAGGCACCAGGATTAATGGTTTTCATTTGCATAACTATAAACTTAAGGTAGCGCTTCCCAAGCCTGCATCCTCTAAATTGCACTTACTGATGAGATGCAAAATCCACTAAAAGCGTTCCCCAACCTAAACCAATTTGTAAAGTTGTTTTGTTATTTAAAACATTAAAGAAATTAAAGGGATCGGAATATAATTAGATTAATATTCATATCTTCCAAGTTGCTTTAATTCTAATATTAAAAAGATTAAATATCCACTCAGAGGATTAAGCAAAAAGTCAAGCAGTAGCAACACATTTACATTACCTTACTGTGCAAATTAGAAACCTAATTAATCTAAAGTTTCCTACAAATTGAATTGGATATTCATTCACAGTCTAACACAACTTTAGGTACTTAAAATTCCCTCCAATATTGTTTCCTTATGTGTGCATTGAGGAGTAGGGCCACGTTGCTGTGATGTCGGAATCATATTAGAATGGCTTCATTTGGGTTCTAATTGGTGGAAATTAAATCTCAACATAAATTTATGTAGGGAAAAAAAAACCAAAGACTCTGTAGTTATGTATGTGTGCCATAATAAAATACACCCCAGCCTCTCCTTTCAGTTGCTGTAGATAAACTAGAGAAAGCAATCTAGTTGTTTCTTCCTGAAAGCTTTGGGTTCACGTTTTTTCCTTGTATTGCCGAGAAGATGATCAGAAGGTTTCATCCTTTTTTCATGGTCCCTAACTAAGGGCATCTATTAATAATTACTTTGCTCTGTAATTCTGTCCCCACCTGCTTGTTGGCACCTTCCCCATCTCCCCAACCCCAAATACACAAACATCCTCTCAAGGTCTCCCCGAATTAGTTGGATGAACTGTGTAGATTTCAGATCAATTCCAGATACATGAGTCATTCTCTTCTTACCATCCAGTTCTTGTGCAATTGGATGGTACTTATAATATTTAGGCACTTCCTATATTCCCAGCACTATGCTGCTCTCCCTGGATCATTAGGATGGACTGGTTGTCATTAGAATATGCCCTCATATTTCAGCTCTCTCTTTCCAGGAACGTGGTAGGAATTCATTTCCTGTCAACTTGAAGTGACCATCTAACTCCCTCTGGCCAGTAAAATGTGAGTGGAAGTGACAATGGTTTCTTCCAGGCAGATGCTTTAAGAAACAGTATACACTTTGTCAGGTCCTCTTTTCCCTCTGTCACAGAAACCAGTAACATTCCAGAAAGTGACTCTTCCAGAGACCTAAGTCCTGGCCTAAAAATGACCCACAGTGGACAGAGAGCATGAGCGAGAAATTAAGCTCTGTGGTTTTTAAGCCCCCATGATTTGGGGAGTTATTTGTTATCTCATCAAACCTAGCCTGTCCTAACTGACATAGCTTCTCAGAACTAATACCTGATAATAGGGACGATTATCTTCCTATCTTCCCCATTTTATAGATAATAAAAGAAAATCAACCTCTCTAAACCTCTACTCCCTCATCTGTAAAATGGGAATACATTGCATTTTTTCATAGCTGCTTGGAGGTTTGAGATAATATAGATTTGGCACCTAGTACATGAAAAACACTCAATTAAATAGTAACTCTTGTTATGATTATCTCCTCATAGAGAGAGAAACAGCACAAGTCATTCAGTTGCTGGAATGAGAGGATGGCACTGAAGGAATTGAGGCAGGGACCAGCTGGCTGTTCACTAGTCCTCCACCCACGAGAAACATCAAACTACATTTCCCAGCCTCCCTTGCATTTTGGTGTGGTCATGTGACCGAGTCTCAGCCAATGAAATACGAGCAGAAGCCACTTCAAGCCTGGGCCAAAGATGCTCACAAGCTTCATTAGGCTGAAGAATGTGGCCACCTTCAAAAGGTCTTTGTTGGTGGGGTGAAGCGGCAGACTGGAAGGAGCCTGGGTCACCAAATCGCCACTTGGAGGAGTGTCTTGCTGATTGGAGCACCTGTTTTGTATTTTATGATAATGAAAAACAAACTTTTATTGTATTTAAGACATTGTGCACTTAGGTTTTGTTACAGTCTCTTATGCACAATACAAAAATTGTTAGTGAGTCTGTTTCCTAAGATATAGTTTCCTTTCCCGCCGTAAGCCAACGCTTACTCCTCCAAAGGTAAGTTTCCCTCCCAACAGGTTCAAACTTCAAGTCACACGTATATTAACTGATCAGCATGAAACAACCCAAGGAGGAGGGCTGGAATCACATCTATTTATTTTATTGTTGTGATGGTAACAAATGCAATGGCTACAGCTTCCTTGGGAATAATCCTGCTATTAGCTTTAATGGGTGAAGGGCTGTGACGTGTGATTTGGGTGAGTGTCCTGTGTTCGTGAGGAGCACTCAAGGCTGCTAATCTGGGCTGTAATTTCTCATTTCTCCTCAACTGCTTCACTTTTTATGGGACTTATATTGATGAATGCAGATGATAACTGTCAGCTCACCTAGCAAAGCCCAGCACGAGAAGTTTAACAATTCATCTTGTGCTTCCTAAAGGCAGCATAAGAGAACAAAGCTCTGGGACTCCGACAGGTTCAGCCCACCCTGTTCTCCCCACTCCCTCTCTGACCTCCTCCCCCTACCAGCCTATTCTGCTACACGTATTTTGCTAGATTAATATTTTTTAATTGTAAAAATTGCAGGAGATCCACCCCAGCTAGAGTGCCCCATCCATGTCCAGCCTAGGGCAGAAACCCCAGTGAATGCAAAGATACAAGAACAAAACAGCTGGCCTGACCCACACACACAGGAGGAAGCCCCACCAAGACCAGCAAGACCACCGGGACAGTGAAGCCAAGCCCAGCCTAGTTCTGCTGAACTCCACAGACATGTGAGAAATAAACACTGATTGCTATAAGCCACTGAGTAGGGGCATGGTTTGTACGCAGCAGTAGTAACCAAGTCATTGGCCTGTGATTCCTTTTCTAAGCACCAATGACCTGCTTAAACTCATCTCATTCCACATCTCCTATGTGTTCTCATTCTTTACTTTTTCCAATCGTGCTGGCCTCCCTTCAGTTCCAAACACGCCATGCTTTTTCTTGTCCTGGAGTCTTTGCACATGCATCTTCCCTTACTGGAACACTCTTGCCACTCCACACTCTTCCCCGTGGCTATCTACTACTCACTACCCATATTTCAACTCAAATGCAGTTCAAGAGAAACCCCTGCCACTATGCCGCCTAAGCTTAGCCTTCCTGGTCACTCTCCGTGGAATATCCCAAGTGTGGTACAAACGGGTTGCAGACTTCCAAAATACTGATGCCCCTCAGAGTGTGGAATCCTACAGGTGCCAGCCCTGAGCAGATTCATCTATTTAACTCAATTGTGCTGAATATATTTTCTGTGTGTGCCCTGGTGTGGAAAAGCTGGCAAGTGCTGCTTACATTGCTATGCTTACTTCCTTCATGTCACTTGCCATGGTCTAAAATTATCCTTTGGCTTTAAAAAACCAACTTATTTGTACATATTATCTGCCTCAACCTGCTTGATTGAGGGTCAGCAAAACCTGCCCCGCCTTCTGCTTTTGTAAATAAAGTTTTATTGGCACAAAGCCCCGCCCATCACCTATGCACTGTCCATGGCTGCTTTCAAGTTACCATGGCAGAGTAGTTGTAACAGAGACAGTATGGTTCACAAAGCCTAAACTATTTACTATCTAGCCCTTTATAAAAACAATTCGCTGACCCCCATGCTAGATTATAAACTGTCAGAGGACAGAAACCTTGTCACTTTGGGTCACTTTTGTATCTCCTGCATCTAGCACAATGCTGGCCCCTAAGAGGTGCTCATTGTATATTTGTCCAGGGAGTGGATGAATTACAGTCCAATAGACACATGTGTTTAACTTCCATCTCCACGCCAAGGCCGGGTGTCCCTCGGTTTGGGGACAGCAGCAGCAATGTGTCAAACTGCAGCTCCGCCCGGAGCATCAGGCCAGCTACAATGCTATTGGCCACTATGTGGCACTTGCATTTCTCAGAAAGAAAATAACGAGGCTACCTCCACAGGCCGCAGCAGGAGTGCTTGGTCTGCATCTGCTTGCAGGCAAGACGATTTGAAAGTTTGGAGAAATGAGAAAAACTCAAAGTTTAATTTACTCGAATAAGCAACTGATGCTTTAGAGTATAATTATCAGAAAAGAAAAAGAAAAAAACCCCACACCACCACATTGTTTAGCATACGTTATGTTAATGGCAGGTGAGGAAGGCCCACTGTGCATAATTTAGCCAAACAATTGATACCAAATTTTAGTATATATATATGATTACTGCTACAGAAACGAAGTACTAAGACAAAACACAGGAGAGCTCATAATAGGCACACGTGAACTCTGAAGCCCTAATTACATCACGGGGGAGGGTAAACAGTTGCTGCTGAATCAAGCAGAAAATGGGGGTAATTTGTAAACAGGTAGAGTGGCGGTCCAGGTGCACGGCCATGTGTGTGGGGC
>RJWJ010030796.1:0-18281 GCA_004363605.1 Indri indri | reverse complement strand
TCACCCTGGAGTGACTATCTATCCTACAGCCCCAAACAACGGTCAAGGCCTCTCATCCCCCAACAGGCGCAGGTGAGTGCACCTGCCCGCACACACATGCAGCGTGGGAGCTCAGGAAAACTCACGACTCCCATGGAGGATGTCTGAGGGGCAGCTGGACCACCTGCGCCCATCCAAGTGCCCTTGGAGCCTCACACTTGTTTCAGTTGTCTCCATAGCAAGGGTGCCCAACTCTCATCTTTCCTGGCCCACAGTTGGATAAAGCCCCAGGCCCAAGTCCTCTCTGGTAGACTGGTAAGAGGGATCCGAAAGGTAAAGAAGATGGATGTTAAAAAATGAAGAAGTAGCGGTCCCAGGAGAAGGAATGTCTCAGGCAGGCTGCAGATGGGGCTCTGGCTGGCTGAAGTTAGAAGTGTGCGCTTTCTAAGCCAGACAATTCTGAGAGCCTTGTATTTACTTTTACTTTCTTTATTGATCGTCTTTAACATTTGGTCTCTATCTTCCACCCTTACCCTTCTCCAGAAATTTCCTTCTCTGGGGTCATAATTATTTTCTGGTTCCCCAAACCAGGTAAACTCAGATGCCATCTGTCCAGGGTGCTGTGACCTCCAATGCCATGAGATGCTGCTTTTCTGCCTCTTCCCACCTCTCCCTCCCCACCTCAGTGGGCTCTGCTTCTGTCACACTGACAAGCCTCAAGGACGCTCTTCCATGTTCCGTGATCCCTCCCCACTTCCCCTGGTTCAGCTCACCTTCCCCCTTCGTCTCTGCACACAGCTCTCGCATTCCAATTCTTGCTTCCGTGGTGGCCCTTTTGGAGTGGAGAGCTCTGCGGAGCTACCCTCCAGCGTAATCAGCTGCCCGGAGTCATTTCAGATGCAGCCCCTGCCGGTACCTCAAACCCAACATGCCACAAACTAAACCTGATGTCTTCCTTCTCAAGCCGTCTGTAGCTTCCTGCCTTACTCTTTTTGCTAAAAGGTTTCACCCAGACTTGAACATTAGGCGTTTCTTTCTTATCTCTACTTTCTTCTTTTCCAGAAATCCGATTGGCAAGTTCCAGAATTTCCCCACCGTATCCTTTCCTCTCATGTTTGCCCCTCCTGTGTCCTGGAGCCTCCCTGCCTCGAACACTTGCCCTGCCGAGGTCTCCTTCCCACGGGTCAATTTCTATTCCATTCATCCAGCATGTGCTGCTGCAAAATCCCTCTTTCCATTGCCAGCCAAGGTCATGCCATTCTGCTGCTTCTCCGTGTTCTAGCCCCAATGCCAACTTCACCACGAATCACTCACTGGGAGGTTCCCACGAGTGTAGGGTATGGATCGTGCAGCCAGCCAGACCGGCCATTAAGTGGGCCCTAGGAAAGTGAATAGCCCTTGATAAATATGATTTTCTTGATTTACTTAAGTACGAGTAATTTTACTTTTACTTTTGATAATTTCATAATATCTCACTCATACCTCTTTTTTTGGTATCTTCTACTTTTTTGTGTTTAGCTGTTTTGGTACATGTCTTCTCTTTTTTTTTTTTATTAATTTCTTAAGTACGACCCACTTGGACATTTTAAAATGCAATACATACCATTTGGAAAATTAGAACATATCAACATGTGTAGTCTCAATGGCCATCACTGTCATCAGATGTCAATTTATAACCATCAGTGCCTTCATTCCTACCTGAACAGGGGACAGCTACTGACCATCAAAATCTACCCTGTCTTTCCTTCATTGTAATAGAAGTGTTGAGTACACGGTTACTCAGCTATACTTCATTTCTTATCTTCCCTTGAAGTTATATGTGATTATGTAGCTTATTTATTGCCAATAGAATATCAGCAGAAGTGCTTTGTGCCATCTCCCATACAATCCCCATATATGCTTTTCTGCATTCTTTCCCTTCATGGCTGATCAAGATTGCAAAAGGTAGAGTGTGTTTGCAAGACACCTGTGAAAATGGCAAGACCATTGTCAGCCTGAGCCCCTGAATAACTGTATGGAATAGAATTCCACTCGCTTGGAACCTCTGCCCGGACAGAATAAATACAGGTCTTGCTTTTGAGCTACTGAAATTTGGAGGCCTGTTTGTTGTGGCTAGTTAGTGAACCTACCAAGTACATTACTTACTCCCCGTGGTAGGCAGAATTACTGAACTGTCCCCCAACCCCAAAGATGTCCCACTCTAATACCCAGAAGCTGTGAGTACATATGATGAAATATCACTCCCATGACTATGTTATCCTGGGTCATCCAGGTGAATTCAGTAGAATCACATGAGCCCTTGAAGGCAGAGAAATTTCTCTGGCAGATGGCAGAGGAACAGCCAGAGAGATTCAGTGTAGGAGAAGGTGTCAATGTGGTATTGTTGGTTTTAAGATGGACACTAAGCATGAATGTGGAGTCCCCTAGCAGCGGAGAGTGGCCTCTGGCTGGCAGTCAGCAAGGAAACCAGGACCTCAGATCCAGAGCTGCAAGGGACTAGATTCTGCCAACCATCTCGATGAGCTTGGTAGCAAATTGATTCTCTGAGCCTCTAGGTGAGAGCTCAGTCTTGTCAATACCTTAATTTCTGTCTGGTGAGATACTGAACACAGACCCCAGCTGAACTCACCTGAATTTTTGACCTACACAACTGTGAAATAATAAATGGGCGTTGTTTTAAACCACTAAGCTTGTGGGGATTTGCTAGGCAACAGCAGAAAACCAACACAGTCCCTTAAAAGGCAAGGGCTGAAATCTTACTCATCTCTGCTCTCTCTGAAGTCTCAGGATAGGGCCTGGCATGTGAGAGCTTATCAAGTTTTTGTCGAATGGAGGTGAGAGAGAATCCCCATGGTATTAATCAGAGGTCTGTAAACTTTTTTTGTAAAGGGCCTAAATGTTTAGGCTCTGCAGGGCTCTGTCACAACTCTTCAATTCTGTCACTGTAGCACAAAAGCAGTCATGGACAGTATGTAAACAAATGTGCACGGCTGTGTCCCAAAAAAACTTCACTTAAAAACAGGTGGCGAGTCAGATATGCAGTAGGGTGCTAATCGTAGTGCAGTGACCCTTTTATAAAGGTCATTGGCAGTCTTTTACGTGGGACTTTCACCCAAAGATGTGGAATCTTCTGCATAGAACCACACGATTTAAAGAAATGTTTTGTGGGCATAGTTTTTACCCTAAGAAATACTTGGTCAGGCTCGAGAGTCAGGTTAGGTTGTTCCAGAACACACGGAACTTCTTGGTTTCTAGGGAGATGAATCCCATTAAAAAAAGTCTTTTATCTTTCTCTGGCTTTCGAGAATTCTTCCATCAACATCGCTTACCTGGTTTTCCCGTCTTTCAATGTGGCGGGCCTGGCTCTCTGGCCTGGCAGGAGGACGCAGCCTGCAGCGGCTTGCAGAGTGGCAGGTTTGCTTGGCGCCCGCCCCCTCCCTGAAGCCTGAGTGAGTGTCCCCAGCCAGCCCCTGGCAGAGCTGGCACATTGCTTATGGGCCCGCCTGCCCATCCTTCATGAATTTTTATTAAACAAAACTGTAAGCAGATTGATTTTGTCCTCCTTTATTGCATTTTTATTTAATTCCCTTCCATGGTGGAGGCTCCATCATGTTACCGCAGAGTAAATCACTCCAGGGCATCAGGCCAACACCGTGGAGCAGGGCAGGGTCTGGCTTCCCAAGAGCACATTTACCGCATAAGAACCTTTATTAGTGGAGAGTCATTGATTTTTTTTTTTTTTCAGGCCATAGCCCCTTCACCATCCTTTAAATAAGAGAAAATCACAAAGTTATGGTGGAAGAGAGACTCTGTGAGGCCAGGGTCATGGGGTACTGGCTTGTGTCCAGGTCTGACAACATCTGCACCACCCACAGCCTTGGCTCAGCACCTACTATGTGCTGTGTGTGGCCATGTGCAAAGCCGGGGGAAAAGTAGTTTGGGTGGAGTGTTGGGTGGTAGGCATGGATGGAAGGGAAGATTAAGTCCAGGAACAAAGTAGTTTAATTTATTATTATTATTTTAAAATTAGAGTTGGCTATAGTTTAGAGTTGGTTATAGTACAGCCTTTATTTAAAAAAATCAAGGCTGTGATAGCTACAATCCAAATCTTCTTCTTGGGTAGCTCCTACTTTTACATTCCAGATAAAGGACTTGGGATTTTATTCTTAGGAACTGGGGAGCCACTGAAGGTTTTGGAGCATGGCATTAATGGGCTATTAAATACTGTCTTTGTCACAAGGGGATTAACCATTAGCAGAGCATAAAGTGAATTTGAGGAGAGTTCAGGGGTGGGCTTGAGAGCTAGAAACCAGGGCATCAGTTCAGAGGGTCCTGCCATGGTCTAGCCAGGAGGCAGCCAGAACTTGAAGCGAAGCAAGAACTGGTAGAAATGGCACGGTGGGGAGCAATCAAACAAGAAGGGAGCAGTCGGAGGTGACTGTGAGGTTCTGTCAATTGCAGAAGAGAGTTAAAGGGATGAGTAGGTTTGAGCAAAGACAGTGGAAAGCTGTGTTTCGTACGTGCTTTTTTAAAAATTAAAAGAAATATATATATATATATACACACACACATTTGTTATTGCAAATGTAATCCAACTACATTGCAGAAAATTTGAAAAATGGAGACAAGTATAATAAAAAGAATGAAAATCGTCTTTAATCCCACCACTACAGTTTGTCATGGTAATAGTACGTTATGGTGTATTTGCTTCTAGGTAGATAAATAAATAGATGGATCATGCTACTAAATTATCTTCAAAAACATGACTCCTACTGGCTGCACAGTGCACCAAAATTGATTTCACTGTCCACCTATTGTTGGACTTTAATTTGATTTATAGATTCTACGTACTATAAATAATGCTGTGGCGAACATCTTGCTATATGCATCCTTGTCTGCATCTCTGATAGATTTCTAAAGTAAAACTATTGAGTGAAAGGTTACAATCCTTCAAGGTTCTTAATTCATGTTGTCAAATGCTCACTCACTGGACACTTGCTGATATAGTGTATGGGTGTGTTCATTGCATAGCACATTTACCAATACTAGGATTATTTTGAGTTCTTTTAACCTTTGCCAATTTCACAGTAAAAAAGCAGGACATACCACTATTTCTTAAATTATTTGTTTTGATTACTAATACTTTAATATCAATAATAATTTTGGGTGTGTTTATTGGCCATTTTTTATTTCTTCCCTTGTGAAAATTATATCTTTTGTTCATATTTCTATGGGCAAAATCTATTTTTCATGTACCAGTTTATAACAACTTTTTATAGTGAGGCTATTAAAGCTTTGCCTATCATATATGTTGCAGATTTTTTCCATTTCTCATGTAGCTTTCAAAATTTTATATATATTTTTTTGATGAGAAGTTTTGAAATTTTATGTAGCTATTTCTATCAATCTTCTCCTTTTTGATTTTTTCCTTTTCTGTTATACTTTGAAAATCTTTCCCAGAACAAGATCAGATAAACGCTTGCCTATGGCTTCTTTTAATTTTTTTGTGATTTTATGTCCTTCATTTATCTCCTTATTTGAAGCATCAGACTGTGGTGATCATGAATACAGGCTCTGGAATTATATGGACTTGAATTTGGATCCTGGTACTCCTACTTACTAGCTGTGTGACCTTAGATAAGTTGCTTAACCTCTCTGAAACTCATTTTGTAGAACCTGAAATGGGGTTGGGAATTGCAGGAGACGATGCATGTAAAGTGTCCAGTACATTACTTGGCTGATAGCAGACACTTAATGTTAAATGTTGTCATGTTAGATCTCTGTTAAGTATCTACAATTTCGATCTCCCTGAAGGCAGAGACCGTGTCTTATTTATCTCCATATTGCATGTCTGATTGAGCATGTCTTAAAATTTCCAGTGAATATTTGTTGAATGAATGAATCTATGAAATAAGATTAACAGATTGCATTTTGTAAGTAGTAAAGGCAAAGGATGCCTGCTTCTGAGAATCCACTTTAAGATGTTGAACTCATTTAGAAATAACTAGAATAGTGAAATGTGGGTCTAGAATATGGAGAAAAACCAAACAAACAAAAAAAAACAAGTGAACATTGTTCTTTCATTAGCTACAGCTCACCACTCAGGGATGTGGGTCTGGTCAGTCACTTCTGACCCCTGACCTCTGGCCCTGACCCAGGCATACAGGCCATTGCCCCATTCTCTTGAGTCTGTACGCAGACAGATTTTAAGGGCTGATATGGGCCTTTGAGGTCTTTTGGTTGGCTCGACTTCCAGCATTTGTGTTTTAGTTTTTTTTAGTTTTATTTATTTATTTATTTTTAAAGAATGTGGTACTGGAAGTCCAATATGTAAAAACAGACCTAGGTAGAGAAGCTAGGATTGGAAGACAGGATCAGGAGGTCATACTCCCTCTACTGGGGGCTTTGTAGACGCCGTTCTTTCTGACTGAAAGGAAATTCCATCCTCCCCATCCCAATTACCTAGTTAAATATGACTTTTTCTTAAGGTCCTCCCTTAAGTCATGCCTCCTCTAGGAAGCCTTCCCTGACCTTCCTCTGACTAGGTCAGTTTTGCTTTCTGTATACTCATAGCCCTGGGTACTTCTATTTGCTAACACACATCTCCGTTGTACATTTATGTCTATTAATATTCATTTCCTCCTATTAGACTATGAGCAAAATAGGGGAAAGGCTAGGATGGGTTTGTTCACCATTATATCCCTAGCACCAACCCCAGGGCCTGGCACACGGTTGGTGTTCACTTAATATTTGACACCTTAATGGAAGTGCATCTGATCCAAACCCTCCCTCTTCCAGATGGAACAAATACTACTACGTCCATCACATGCTAGATACTCTCCAGGTACCAGCAACACACTTATGAAGGAGACAGATATATTTCCTGTCTTGGAAGAGCATGCGTGTAGTCAGGATGGCAGACAACAGAGAGGTCATTCATTCTGATGGTGATAAATGCATTTTATACATTGGACTTCTATGTAAGATCTCACTAGAAGATAAAGTTCCCTCATTGAAAAATGATTGGCAAGTTTATAGGCCAGCACATTTTGTTGGTGATGATGTCAGCAGCTAAGAGTGGTACTTGGAATCCTGTCTTGGTGGTTCATTCAGGGAGGGAGAGTGTCTGGGAGGCCCAACGATCTTGTCAGAATGTAGGTTTTACCACCCTCTGCTGAGTGCTAGACAGTGAGTCAGCACCTCCCCAAGTTGCCAACTTGTGCGCCTACCTGGGTCTGCTTCAATAAACAGCTAAGAACTTGTGTTCCCTGTGAGTCCATCAGAACTAAGTTGTCGTAATCAGCTGCCACATGCCCCTTCTATCTTATGGGTACTTCTAGGGAGGCAGCTGATCTAGAGGAAAGAAAGTCCCTTCAGTGACTGTCCAAGGTGCTTGGAAGAAAACCCAAACTCCTCCCCGTGACCTGTGGACTTGCGCTGATCTGGGTCCCTTCTCCCTGACCATCTTCATTTTGTTCCACACCCTCTAATGTTGCAGATGTCGATCTCAGGTCCTATTGGAATTTTCCCAATTGCAAATCAGGAAGGCATTAACAGGTGCATGTTCCGTAAGTGCAGTTAGAACTGGAGCTAGAGGGCGGACGGGGTCTAGACAGCAGCATTTTCCCCGCTCTTAGCCCATCTCTCCAGCTACCTCTTCTAGAAATTGCCAGGCTAGTGCTTGTATCTTGTCCGGCTCTGATGCCAGCTCGGGCTGGGCCACCCTGGAACCCACTTGCATGGGCTGCTGAGGGCAGGAGAACCTCAGCAGACAACTCCGGGCCCTACCTCCTTTGCGGTGCCAGGCTGCCGGTGCCAGCTGAGGAGGAGGCCCCCTCCTGTCTCTGCTTGTTTCCCTTGATTGTTATGTAATGTTCGGCAGCAGGAGGTAAATTCCTCTCCAATTTCCAGGCCCGTTACAGCGCATGAACCCCACCATGGGGAGCCACAGTGATTGAGCTCAGCAGCCAGGTCCCATGCTGAGTGTCATAAATCAGGCCTATTACTAGCTCCTCCTGGCAGATACCACAGCCAA
Source organism: Indri indri (assembly GCA_004363605.1). Classification (NCBI taxonomy): domain Eukaryota; kingdom Metazoa; phylum Chordata; class Mammalia; order Primates; family Indriidae; genus Indri; species Indri indri. The sequence goes on along the minus strand of RJWJ010030796.1, from coordinate 10,267 downwards.
GAACCTGCCCACTCTGCTTGCCCAAGACCCAGCTGCCTCTGCATGCAGTTAAACCAGGGCCGACACATCCAGTGGGAATTTGGGGGCTCTGCATGACACCCTGGCTGGGGGTTGCCAAGAATCTTATTCTGCATGAGCAGGGGAGTATAAGCCCTTGCCAAAGCATCTCAGACCGGAGATCTTGCAGCTTCATGTACAGGGCGTGCTCACCTGCTACCTGGATTTCCTGGTGTGGTGGCCGTTTGCATGCCCCGTTGTACACATAAGAACGTCTACAGGATCTGCTAAAAATGCACATGTCCTAGGTCCTTCCCCAGAGATGCTGGTGTGGCAGGTCTTTGTTGGAACATGGGATTCAGCATTGATACAAGTTCCCAGGTGATTCCGGTGCAGGCGGTTCGTGGACCACCCCTTGAGAAGCACTGCTCTGAGACCAGCTGCACCCCTAGAGCGATGCTTGTGAAACGAATGCCCACAAATCGCATCCTTCTTTTCCATTTCCGTCTATCATTGCGCTGCAGATGTGTTTCCCTGGGGAAGAGGATGTGGGCTTCGAAAATCAATGGCCATCACACTGAAGAATAAAACAAGCCTTTGACTATGACATATTTAAAGGGCAATAATAATGCTAACAGCTGGGGGGTGGGGGGAGGGGGAAGTCCCCTAGTAGGATGTCCTGCTGACACTTACAGTGCTACAGGTGAAGCTCTGGTCTCGTTTCTCATTGGCTGTATCTGTGGGACCAGGGGGACCACACTCTCTCCTTAGCCTGGGTGAGCACTGCTTTATGCGGTTTGTCCCCAGGCAATTTTTAGTAGTTCCCTCTTTAACTCTTGAAATTCCTAGTTTGGATGACAAATTGTTACTCTATCAATAACCCACAAGAATGCTCCCTTGAGACTTCTAATTTTCTTGCAACAGAATCTGCCCTGTGGGTCTCTGGGGGATTTTGTTGAACTGACCCTTACTCTGGCTATCCTCATAGCTGCTCTAGTCTCCTCTCACAGACTCTGGTCTTGACTCTGTGGGGCCCAGATGAGATTTATGAACTCAAGGCAGTTCACATACAACTGGGTTGGTTACTTAGGACTTGTCCGGCCTTGCTGGAAAGGATAGATTGGGCCACCCAGATTCCCCTCTTAGCAATTAAGAAATGGAAAACGATCATTGAACCAGCTAGCTACGGAGGCTGAACTAAACAGTCCACAGCAACTGGGACCTGGAGTGGCTGCCTTGGTTGATTTGCACAGTGAAGTCAAAGAGGAGCAGAGCCAAGAACAAGTGGAATGAGCTGGCCTTGCGACTGGACACGGGGACTTCTCCCACGCAGGGCCTGCTTAGCTTGGGGTTTTGTTCCCTCTGGATCTGGGCTTTGTGGATACTGAGGGATGTCTTCACACACAGACTGATGGGTGCTGGGACTCCCTGGATTTACTGGACTGTTATAGTGTAACAATATCAGACACTGATGGTCACGAAGATAATAATAATACTACCAATGAGGGTAGCAGTAATGATAACTCAGAGTAAGAGCTTGCTGTACGCCAAGAATAGTCTTAAGCACTTAACCTGTATGCCGTCATGTGATTCTTACCACAGCTCCACGGGGTAAATACTGTCATCATCTTCGTATTATAGATGAAGAATCTGAGATCCAGAGAGATCCACAGATTCTCCCAAGTTCATCTGGCCAGTAAGTATTGAAGTCTGAGTTCACGTTTAGCCAATCGGACCTCAGCATGCCATGCTGGGCTAAAATCAGTCAACAGGCGCACACACACATATGTAGAAACAGACCCTGGAGACGCATGACTCTTGAGTCAAGTCCTTTTTATTTTTATTCCACTTAAGCAAACATCTCAACCTATCTTAGGCTCAATTTCTGTATCTGAAAAAGTGGGTTTTGGTTATTTCTAACTCACTTGGTTGTTGGGAGGATTAAACAAGGCAATTTAGGTAAAGCCTCTGGCCCATACAGTCACTCAATAAACACGTCTTTATTCCTCCGACTCCTCTTTTCATGTCTGAGAGGGTGTCTGGCATCTGTGCTCATGTAGAAGAAGGAAGGTAGGCATTGGCATTTTGTCCCGGGCTCTCTATTCAGGTACAGAGAGCAAATTTCACCTTCAGGGAGGCAGTCCAAACCCTGGATGGCAGCATCAAAATTCTGCACACTATCGCCCCTCCAGTGGACCATGTGAGGAGAACACAACCCCCAGACTCCCCCTTAGTGATGGGGGTGACCTAGTTGTTGGCTGGACACAGAGAGTCCAGGTTCTAGGGGAGACAGAGAGACCAGGAAAGTCCCAGAGGGCCAACAGCTCCAGCGCTCCCAAGGCTGAGTGCTGAGGATGTCAGGAGGCCTCGTCCCTGAGCTGAGCACGTCCCTCCCTTCTGCTTTCTTTCCCTCCTCCTCCTCACTTTAAGTCTCTCCACGTCTCCCTTTTTCACCCTATTGCTCTTCCCCTCCTTTCCCTCTGTCCCTTTCTCCTTCCTGTCTTCCTACTTCTGCATTTGTCCTCTGCTCCCTGCCCCCCACATTGCCATCTCTGCTAAGCTTCCGCATCCCTTGTGACTACCAGCCTTTGTCCTACTAATTACTGGGCAGTTCCATCCCCAGGCACCCCTGATTTGGCCACTGCCCCTAAGGGCTTTGATGGTCCTTGGAACAATAGGAGCCCCATCCCGAACAAGGTTCTTATCTTGGACAATCGTGTTACTTCCTTGGGATTTTAGTTTCAACTTCTGTAAAAAGGGAAGAGGGCTAGCGCTGGACCAAATCAGATTCTCCCACTTGGCTTTATTCCTGGGGACTGTGTGTCTTCCACACAGTGGGAAACTATACAGCAGCAAGAATGAACAATTTACTGGTTCTCTAGTTAATTAATGAGTTAAATAAAATTTTCAGCACATCGTCATTTTATATTTGAGTGAGAGTCATGGTTAATTATCTTTTGAAATTTACTCTTTAATCATATGTTATGAGTCAATAAAAATTTTTAAAAATGCATTTTCCCAGGCCCTATGTGAGCCGTACTGATTCATTCTCTCTCGAATTGGGGCTACAGGAATATGCATTTTAACAGGTTTCCCCAGTGATTCTGAAACCGTTACTCATGGCTTAGTACTTGAGACTCTGTGCTAGGTAACTGCCAAGGCCCCTGGTGGCTTTGCTGTGCCAGGATTTGAGAGCAGATTTGAAACCCCAAGGTTATCATTTGACACCATTTATCTTCTTCCTGTTTGGGGTTCTCATTCATGAAGGAGATCCTGGCCAGGATTTGCAAAGAAAAGATCAAACCCTTTCTAAGGGGTTGTTTGGAAAGCCTTCTAGCCAACACTTTCTTTCATTCTGTTCTGCAGTCCAACAAAGGAGGCTAACGAGGACCCAGGCAGTGCCGGGCCATGGCTCAGGCCGATGCAGACGGAAGCTGGAGCGCTCCCCCTTAGTCCGGTGGCACTTTCCCATGAAGCTGCAGCTTCAGTTTTGTAATGGAATTATTATTTTTTTGTCCTGCTTCCTTCAATGCCTAATGCAAACAGCAATCCTCAGAAAAGCAACATTTATTAAATCAGGAGGATTACAATATCAATGGGAAGTTATCATGCAATAACCTTCTATTGATTTGTGTATTGCCAGTAATGAAATCAACTGGAATATTATTTATTAAACATATTGATTAGCAAAAAATAATTTGCAGGGACGGAAGCCTGACTCTGCAGAGGATCACACCAAGCTCTCTGTGTGTATGTACAATGTTTCCCTTTATTGGGGGAGGAGCCACAGTGAGTATCTCACCTAACACAAAACTAGCCCCGAGATGCAGAGTCTGCAGCCTGTTCTCCTGGGCCCGGGCGTTCGTGCAATCTGCCAGGGAGGGCCCAGAATAGGCTGCCGTTGCTTCTCCACCAAAGATTGGGTGAGCTGCTGAGTGGGTCGAGTGGTTTCTCACTCCTGCTTATCCCAGGGACAGAGGGTTGGAATGGTGAACTCAAGGGTGGCTGGGAGGTGCCAAAACGCATAGAGGAGCATTATTTTGGTTTAGGTTCTCCTAAAAGCAGACACTGAGACAAGGATTTGGGTGTGGGGAGTTTGTTGGGAGGTGGTCCCGGGAAGCGCAGTGAATGAGAAGGGGACGGGGAAGGGGGAGAGTCATCAGTGTGTTATTGACTGGGTATCACTCTGGGCAACGGGGGCTCAGTTCTGCTGGGAACCCTCTGAGAGTGTGTCTGACACACGTCGGAAATGCCCAAAGGGGCAAAGAAGCTGGGGCATGTGCCACTTGCTCCTGCCTCTCGCTGGTTGAGGACCGCTGCTGTCTTAACTCTCTGGCATCTCTCTCCTAGACTCTCACACACACCCGCTGAGCACTGTGTAGCCTCAGGTGGAAAGATACAGGTGCTTGAAGTAGGAACCTTGTTGGTGGATGGGAACTGCCCAGTGCAGCTGTAGGATCTCAGAGGGTGACAAGGTGCTGTGGGAGGTGCCTAGACAACATTGCTACAGACACCTCGAGCATCAGTCTCAGGGCAGGTCCTTTTGCAGCTGTCTATGACTTAACTCCTGCCTCTCAGGTTGCCTGCGACCTGGAGTCCTCTCTCTCCCTTGGACAGAATCTGGAATTTTCACAGGTGAATCAGGAGCAAAACAAAACAAAACAAAACAAAACAACAAAAGCACACTTCTGAGAGCTTACTAAGTGCACTTCATCTCATTCATCCTTTACAATAGCCCTGCAGGTGAAGGGACTATTATCCTTATTTTGTAGATGGGGAAACCAGAACACAAGAACATGCAGAGTGGGGAACGAGAGATCTGACTCCAAATTACACGGTTTGGTTCTGAGCAGAATGGTCCTGAGCATGGGAGCTGGGGACAGATTGCCTGGTGTGGTATCTCGGCTTCCTTCCTGCTAGTTCTGTGACCTTGCATAAAGATCTTAACCTCTCTGATCCTCAGTTTCCTCACCTGCTACCTGCTACAGGGACAATAGCCCCTGCCCCATGGACAATTGCAAGGCTTACATAACATGATGGAACTGGGTTAATTACACGGTGATTTTAGTTAAATTCAATACACATATCATCCTCCTTACCTTTCCCTGGACTTGGTGGCCTTTGCCCAATGGCTGCTGTGTTGTACCTCTTTGCTCTCTAACTCATTCCTTGTCCTTCCCCACACTGTTCTGTGTCACAGAGGAGCTGACACCTGCAGGCTGCCTTTTCCAGACTCTCCCATCCACTTGCTTCTGGTTGGACCCAGCCAATAGGAGGCACTGCTGGGACATTGGAGGGCGGGTAGGACAGGGAGCCAGGGTACTTCTCCCGCTTTGTGTCTTGGGTGGCAGCGGCTGCGCCTCCTTGGTGGCTCCTGTTTTCACGGGGCACTTTCTATCCGATGACTCCTGGGCTCCAGTAACCGCACCCCCTCAGGGTGGTGGCAGCTTCCTGCTGTCGTCAATCTCTAGGTTGCCTCCCTGATTGGTTTCTCAGCCCTTTCATCAGAATATAGCCAATTTCCTATAATAAAGTCTTTTGCCTTAAATGCTCCTGTTTAAACTCTGGCTGATAGGAGCATCTTCAGCATAATAGTGTCATTTCCATCTCTGAAATAACCTTGCAGTTCTGCCACTGAGGCTCTTGTGTTAGACACAAACTTTGGGCAGGGCAGGGGTGGGGGAAATAGCATTGAGATGATTGAGGATAAAATATCCCTGACATCTACTGAGCAAGTGCAACATGCTCTCTCTACTGTTTACAACTTATTTCAGGCTTGGCTTATTTCATCCTTACAATATAAAACCATAAAATTGGCATTACTGTTCCCATTTTACAGATGGAAAAATAAGATGTTCAAGAAAGGTTATTTTTATTTCTGCTGCTATTGTTAGATAGAACTTGAAGAGAGAAGCCGGGAGAGTTTGCCTGGATCACTTCAGGGCACTAGCATCCTTCTGTTAAGCTACATTACACCATCGAAGAGGACTGCCCTTTGAGCTATATTTCCATTCCCTGGTGTCACATCACTGCAGTATTTTGAACCCAGATTGGAAATATTAGCAATTGAAAATGTTAAATATAGAATTGTGAAATAGATGAACCAAAGAAGAACCAAGCTCTTTGTAAGAACAAGAGTCCTTTTCTGAAAATCTCTGAGTTAAAAGAGAGCCGTGTTTTCAGAATTAAAGCACAACTGGACAGTTGGTTGGTTCATCACCTTCCCTCTGGGTGGTGCTGCGTTTTAGTTGTGGACATGTGTGAAGTGTGTACACGTGAGTGAGTAGGACTGGGTGGAAAGCATGGATGCTGCGTATGTCAGGCATGTTTATGTGTGATTGTCTGTGTGCCTGTGTGTGTGCATGCATGCCTGTGTGTGTCTGTATGTTTGCCTGTGTCTGTGTGTCTCTGCACACGGATGTGTGTGTGTGTGTGTGTGTGTGTGAAGGTAAACTCCAAGGAGGCAGGAGCCCTGTGCTTAGCATAGTCACTGGTACGGAGTGAGCACTCACTAACTATTTGTTAAGTGATTGAATGACTATGCGTGAGTGTTTCTGTGTGTGTGAGTGTTTGCGTGTGTGTGCACGTCCATATGTGAGTGTAGGTGTTTGGGTTTCTGAGCGTGGGGGTGTAAATGCATGAGTGAGCATGGGGGCCTTCCATCTGATCGTGTGTTAGGTTTCTGTAAGTCTAGAGCTTGGCGGTCCAGAGACCGTGAGTTTTCTTGAACTCCTCTGACCCCCAAGTCTGCTCCTAGCCCCTGGCTTGGGGCTCCCCCTTCCTGGGGAGCTGCCCTTCCCGCCAGCCTGGAGCCAGCCCCTATTTGGACCTTTGCTTCCGTGTGTCTTCCGGAGGACACAGATGGCAGGAGCAGAGAATCGGAAGCACTTGCAATGAAGCAGCAATTCACCGCGCAATCCCTTCGTATTCATGGCAACAATGCCCGCTCTGATGGGCTCCGCGCGCTGAATGCGGCTTTCAGCGTGCAATCCGGCAGGCATTGCGGGGCTGTGTGGTCCTCATCACGTCCTCTTATTGTCAAGAGCTGCCGAGAATTCTCCCACTTGGGGTGAGGGAACCACTTGTTTTAGCAACTGATTTCCGAAACCTCCCCTCGGTTGGGGCCTCTGTGAAGCTCTCGGTGATGTGTTATTGTTCCTGGTTTGTGTTTGGGATACTCATGTGCTCTGCTCAAGTATGTAAATTGCTATAATGCAAGGAAATGAGATATAAAAATAACTCTGGGGCGGCGAACACCGGAGGAGCTCCAAGTCGGCGCAGCCTTTCCCAGTGCCGCCTTTGGGCCGAGGAGCTTCTCTTGCCTGCAGCGCTGGGAAAGAAGGCCTGAGACGCCCTGGAGGAGGGTCTCTCTGGAACGTGCTGACGGCTGCCCCTCCTCCTGCAGCTGCTCGACCGGACAGGGTGGGTGAGGCCCCTCCGCGGGCTGGGTGTGGGTGGACTGGCTCTCTCTTTCACAGCTGTCCCGTATCAGCTGGTCAACAGAATTACAGGCTTTGCTCTCCCTGGGGGGAATCTGCCGCCCCTGACTGCTCAGGTGTCCACACGCTTGCAGAGGCAAATGCACATTTGTTGCCGGCCCATGGCCTGCTCATCCTGGTGGCTTTGCTCGCCATTCAGAGTGCCTTTTTAGAGGCTGGTGCCCAGAGCTGAGCCCACAGAGTTGGGTTGTGCCAGTCAGATGCAGAGGTGACAACAGAACTCCTGCCTTCTGAACTTTATGTTTCTTCTACTAATATTAAGAACATTCATATTATGAATACTGTCTTCTGGACACCAGATCACAGTGTTCAATGAGATTGAGTCTATGTTCAGCCCATTTCAACTGCCCTATATATTTATTTCCAGTTCACAGGGGCTGCTGCCAAACAGCGTCTCCCCCATCCTGTGCTTCTGCACGTGATTTTGGGATCCTAGGGCAGGACCCGGCAAATGTCCTATCAAATGTTACTTCATTAGTCTGACCCTTCATCCCTAAGTGGTATTATATCTCTTGCATCCTCGTTCACTCATTTCCTCTTGGCTTCACATCTGTAGTCTATATTTTCATCCAAATCATTGTTATAAAATGCGGGATAGGATAACGTCAACCATAGTGACTGGAGACTGACCGACAGACTTTGACACTTGTCTACTAGACAATGAGCTGCTTGTTAAGGCCTGTCATAAACAATCCCAACATCTCTACTTCCCTTATGATCAACATATTAAAATGTTTCTCAGAGTGTGGCAGAATCACCTCTTGGTGGTACAAGAGTGTCCAGAGTTTCTTAAGTCACGCTGGTCTGTATGATGGGATGATCATGCTCCCATGATCCTCACATCCCCATTTTTGAAGATGGTGATGGCGTGGTCCCTCTGTATCTGTGGCCCCTCCACTGAAGCATTTCTTCACAGACCCACCTGCCTGAGTGTCCTGCCTGGCCTGTTCTATCTTGAGCAGGACAGAAGAGTAGAGGGTCACGGGTCACACCAGTGCCAGGAGGTTCCCGTGAACACCTCCTGGACTGCTCATTAGCATATTAATGCACAGCTTCTCTACTGAGAAGCGAACGAAGTTAGGGCTCATTTAATTGGAAATCTAAAGGACAGCACCTGCTGCAGCCTACCCAGAATTTATGCATGTCTGTCTTGATGAGCTTGGAGGGAATGGATGATTCACGATGAAACCGTCTGCCTCCTAATTTATTACCCATCATTTACATGTCGCTAAAGTCAATTGGCACATGCGGAAGGTCATACTCAACTAGAATCACGCTCACTAAAACTCTGGGGGCCTGGTCTTCTAGTCAGCTTGTGCTCAGATCACAGGCCTCAGGCTTCTACAACCAGAGGAAATGACAAAGATCTGGGCCAAAGAGTCTTAGCAGGGGCAGTGCCCAACCCCAGGAGCTGTGGTCTCCTGGTTGACAGTGTATACTTGGGAGACCTTAGACTCTGGGGCACTGTTTAGGAGTGTGAGGTCTGGAGTGGATAGTTTATTTCCTAGCCCCATAACTTTGGGGAAGCCACCTTTCCTAGCTTTGGTTTTTCTCATCTACAAAATGAAAATAATAACAGTACCAACCTCATAGGTTGTGAAAATTAAAATGAGATACATTATTTAGGACAGGGACCAGTATATGGTGGTGCTTGGTCATTGTTGGTTATGAGACTTTAGAGCATAGTAGTTAAGTGGTGCATTTATGGAATCAAGATTTTTTGTGTTCAAATCCTGGTTCTGCCACTCAATAGCTGTGTGACCCATGGCAATGCACTTACAGTCTCTGAGTCTCACTGTTTTCATAAGTAATCTAGAGATGACAATAGATAATAATGCCCCTGATGCTCAGGCTCATGGTAAGCTTGAGTGAAAGGGGGTGATGTAGGTAGAGCACTCGGTGTGTGGCCCTGCTGTGCTTTAAAGGTTAGTGATGTGGACAAAGGTTGTGACAAATCTCAATATGGACTTATCCCCAGGCTGAGCAGATCTTGTTTTGCAGCTTGTCATGCATGAACTGCAAGCTGGCCTGTTGGCTTGCTCCTCGTGCATTTAAAAATTTTATTTTTTTAATATTTTATTTTTAATTGACAAAAAATCATTGTATATTTTTGTGGGGTACAATGCGATGTTTTGATACATGTGTACGCTGAAGAATGAATGACAACAGCCAGATTTCTCATCGACAGGATCAAAGATCCCTTGTTCTTTCTTGACATGCTTCCAGCAACATCTATAGCCCTCATTCACTTCTTTGGGTTTTCTCCATTTTTCCTCCTCAAAGTTCCCTTCTCAGGATCTACCTTTAGCCCACAAACATGTCAACTCTCCTTTGACTAAGGAATTGGGGTTTTCTTCCCTCCATGACTTCAAACTTGAACTATCAAAGTGCTGACAAATGGACTCTCTCCACGGTGGAGGCTACACTGACGTCCATGGTCAGGTTTCACCCCGATCTGTGTCCAGGACGTGGGGTCTGTGGGTTCGAGTAGCAGCCGGTGGCTTCTGCTCATAGCATGGAGCTCTCTGGTAACCCTGGGCGGAGCCTCAGTGACCACCCGCCCTGAGCACTGGGCGACAGGACCGCAGCTGAATTAGCAGCCAGCCCAAGGCACACACAGAATGGACCTGTTCAGGAAATGTAGTGAGCATAATGAAGATGATGAACAGGGATGCAAAAATTAGAGGGTATTTTTCCTCTTTCCTTCCTTCTCTTAAAGAGAGTTAATAATTGTTGCCTTTTTTTGAGGTAAAACATATAGAATCAGCATT
>RJWJ010030795.1:0-19659 GCA_004363605.1 Indri indri | reverse complement strand
TACTGAAATGTATTACATGATTCTCACCTTCTTGAGTAAAATACATTAAACAGAGTTTATCTTTTCCTGATAACTCAGGTCATCATGACGATATCAATGATGTGCTTTGCTGTGATACAGTTATGTGCTCTAGACCTGTTTGAGATGTATAGGCTGTTTGTCCTTTTATTGAACAGCCCCTATGCGCTATGCTTTTTTTTAAAAATCTTTATCAACATTTCCTCCGAGGTTATAAGTCTTTACTATGAACAGTATTTTCCCCTGTAATTGCTTTTCTTTTACTCTTAAAATTGGTGACTAGTAACTTTTAGGCTTAAAACCAAAATAATTGCATTTGTTAAAATTGCATGTAATACCAAAGTAAATAGGATAAAGTAAAAATGTGGGATCATTTGTAATTTGGGTAATTATTACCAAAGTGTCCTCCTTAGGGATTATACCAATTTACGTTCTCACCAGAAATGTGTAAGAGTATTTTCTCAGTCTCGCCAACAAAATGTGCTAAACTTTTGGATTTTTGCCAATCGTATACATAAAAAGCAATATCTTGGGTACAGTTTTAATTTGCTTTCCTCTTATTATAAGTAAGTTTATACATCTGTAATATTTTTGAGAGCCATTTGTAATTTCTTATTTGTGAACTATTCATATTCTTGGCTTCTGATCTTTATTCTTATCAATTTATAAGAGGGTTTTTTATATTAAGGAGATTAGCCTTCTGTGTAAATCGCAGATACTTTTCACATTTTATTGTTTTACTTATGATTTTTTTCATGCCAGATTTTTTTGCTTATGATTTTTTCATGCCACATTTTTTAATGCAGTTTAATTTCTCAATCTCTTATGGCTTCTAGATTTTGTAGTTTTAAAAACCTTCATCTCACAACCAGTTACGGATTCCTTAAAAAATTAAATTAAATTAAAAGGCTTCATCGCTCCAAGATTATTATTATTTTTTAATTCCATATGTTTTCTTCTAGGCTTTTTACAGTGTCATTTTTTACATTTAAACCTTTGATTCATTTAGAATTTATCTTGATGTATGGTGATGTATAGATTTAATTATTTTCCCCAATTGTTCCAACAGCATTTATCTACTAATCAATTTTTTCCCACGGATTTGTGATCATATATTGAATTCCTATATGTATTTGGTCTATTTCTGGGTTTCTAGTCCACTCCATTAGTCTGGCTGTCTATTCATGTACCAGAGTTTATTATTGAGGCCTTATAATATATCTTAATATCTGGTTGTCTTGGTTACCCCACAGTGATTTTCTTTTTCTGAGTTTTCCTGGATGCTTTTGCTTTTCTTATAGCAGTATTGGAATTTTGAAACTTGGAATATGTACTGATTTCATTAAAATTAATAAAGAACTAAAATATAAGTCAATATTTCTGAAATGTCTTCTGTACATGTTCCCGGTACTACTGTAGGTCTTTTGGAGTGGTCCTGTGGGAGCTGCTGACAGGAGAGATCCCTTACAAAGATGTAGATTCTTCAGCCATTATTTGGGGTGTTGGAAGCAATAGCCTACACCTTCCAGTTCCTTCCACTTGCCCAGATGGATTCAAAATCCTTATGAAACAGACATGGTAAGAATATTGTCTCTAAAACAGCAGAGAAGTCTCTAATGTGTATTTGGGGCAAATCTCCTGGTGGTAGAAAAACTAGGAGCCTTGGAGTTTGAGAATCTTGGGTACAAATACCAGCTCTCTGTCCTTTTCTCGCTGTGCAATTTTGGGCATGTCATCCAAGTATCAGTTTTCTCATCTGTAAAATGGAGAAAATGCCCAATCATAGAGTTGATTTGTTATAATTAATTAAAATTTATAAATAATTTGGCAGATTATCTCAAAATAGTAGGCCTTAGTAAATGATAGCTATTCTTTCTTTGCCAATCCTAATGGACTATTATCAATAGGTCACTATTCCTAGATTTCCCATCATTAGAGGTATCTCATAATTACATTTTCCTTTTGCTCTTCTTCAGTACATCAAAACTATGCTGAGATACAGTTCAGTTAAACTGTACTGAGTGTAACAGAGTACAACCAGTTATACTCAGATATAGCTATTTTGAGATATAGACACTTCATAGTAAAAAATCTTTTCCATAAAGTAGAATAAAATCTTAATCCTCCTGCACCCAATTTCCGAAATGCACAAACTGTCTTTTTTACTTTTAGGCAAAGTAAACCTCGCAACCGACCTTCTTTCCGGCAGACACTCATGCACTTAGACATCGCGTCTGCTGATGTACTTGCCACCCCACAAGAAACTTACTTCAAGTCTCAGGTAAGTTGGGAAACTTCTACCAGGTGCTACTGAACAGACAGATAAGGAACTCAAAATGAGAAAGAGTCACTCTTAGAAGGGGGCCATTCTGTTGTTATAACAATTACATAACTCTATTCATTACGGAACAATAAATATGATACTTCACACACATGACATTTTAGAGTTTTTAAAGCACTAATATTATTAACTCATTTGAAAAGAACATGTGTCAGAATGTCATCCTTATAGTGGGTTCTGGTGAAATTGTTGAAGAGAAAAGAGGAAAAGAAGATATGAAAACCGTAACATACATACATTTGAGTTAGACTTACTGCTGATGTACACGAAAGTATTGCTTTCTTTGAAGTAGAAAAGCCGAAGTACAGAGGTGGCAAGTTAAATACCAAAAAGAGTCCATGATAGACCCAGAGAGAACCTTTTCTCTAACTTTAAGTGTGCTCCCAGTAGCTCCTAATAAAATAGAATTTCAGGTATCTGTTAGCCTCTACTGTACTACAAACTATCCCAGAACTTATGGCTTAAAACAAAAGCATTTATTTAGCTCACGATTCTGTGAATTGGCAGTTTGGGCTGGACAATTCTGCCAGCTTTGAGTGGGCTCACTGATGTGTTTGTCGTCAGTTGCCAGGTCAGCTGGGAGGCTGGCTGGTCCTAGAAGGCCTCATTCACAAGTCTGCTGATTGGCTGGCTATTAGCTAGAGCACCTCAGTTCTCTTCCATGTGTCCTCCTGTCCTTTAGCAGGCTCGTGTGGGCGTGTTCACATGGTGTTCCAGGGTAACAGGTGCAGCAAGAGAGCCAGCCTCAATGCACAAGTGATTTTCAAGCCTGTGTTTCATTATGGCTGCTGATGTCCTGTTGGCCAAAGCAAGTCACAGGCCAACCCAGATTCTAAGCATTGAGAAAGAGGCTTCCCCTCTTGATGAGAGAATCTGCAACAGCATATTGTAAGGGCATGAATCTGGAGAAAGAAAGAATTTATGGCTACTAAATTAAAATGCTGTAAATGTCATAAGAATTGGTCATCTAACCACTATCATGAGGGATAGGGAATGGTGGGAGATGAGTACATGCAAGATCCTTATCCCCTCCAGACCCAGGCAGTATCAAAAGGGAAGGAACTAGGACTTTTGAAATAAACGTGATGATCCTAAATTATAGCTTTATGCTTATAGAATTTAACTATAGTATTGCCTAATTTCTTATTTCTCGTATATCTTTGTCTCACTTAATGCTGTTGTGTTTCTGAAATAAATTTTTGAATTGCATCTCCCCACTGACTTCCAGTACCATTTCAAAGATCCATTCTCAGAAAACACATTTTATTACCAGTTGGTGCTCCAACTTGCTTCTCATAGCCCCCTTCCCTAATGGGTGGCGAGTTTACCTACCAGGAAAGTGTCTTTAAGAGGAGCATCGTCCCTGGGAGTGGAAAAAGTCCTCAAATATGCTTTACTACCTGTCCCCACCAGAGGCTTGGGGTACTTCCTTCTCTGGTGCCCGATAAACAGGGAGATACACTGACCATTAGATGTTAAGAAATAAGTTAATAAAGGCATACTTTTTTTTGCAGTTTCTAAGGAGTGATAAATCAGAGACTCTTGTCCTGTTACCCAGAGTTCTAACAGTCTCTCTATGATCCACAAACTTAGCTGTCCCGATAACTGTATCTTTAAATAGTCAGGCTTGCCCCTATAGTTTTTTAGTGTTTCTTAGAAATTATTATGTAAGTAAAGTGTTTGCTTTTAGAGAAAATAAGAGGATGTAGGTTGACTTCTGACATTTGCTATGTTCTTTGATAGGCATTCATATAGATTCCTTTAGAACTATTAAAACTATCGTGGCTAGGCGTGGTAGCTCATGCCTGTAATCCCAGCACTTTGGGAGGCCGAGGTGGGAGGATCACTTGAGCCCAGGAGTTTAAGACCAGCTTGGGCAACATAGCGAGACCCCTGTCTTTACAAAAAAATTAAAAATTAGCTGGTCATGGTGGCGCATGCCTGTAGTCTTAGCTACTTGGCAGGCTGAGGCAGGAGGATAGCTTGAGCCCAGGAGTTCAAGGTTACAGTGAGTTTTGATTGCACCACTGCACTGTAGCCTGGGCAACAGAGCAAGACCCTTTGTTTTTTTGTTACAAAAGAAAAAAAAAACTATTGCCTATCTGTTCAAGTACATGTAGGAATGGGGCACTGGGTAGGAAATCTTTCAAATATCTTCTTCTGCTAGTATGTAGAAAAAGACTTAACCCATTTGTAAAATGAAAGAGAATAACAGTGAGTACTCTCTAGGAAATTTTTCAATCTGTAGGATATGGTTGCAATCACAGTTTTCTTCCTTTACGATAAAACGATACATACCACAGTTTTGAAAAGCAACTTTGGGTGAGAGTACTAAGTCACAAACCATTGAGACAGTCAGTATAACTGTATATATTTGGAAAACTTCATGTTCTAAACAGATGTTACTTAAGTGCTCCCAAAATATCACTTCTGAAGCCTGTACGTTTTCTGAGAACCTACCATGTGCGAAGCACTGCGCAGGACAGCTAAATAACCACAGTTGGTCCCTCACTTAAACCATCTTACCTTTATTTTCAAGATACTCATAGCATGGAGCATTAAAATTGAACTCAGAAAGGTTGTCTTAGGGCAAGAATAGGAAATAAAGCGAGAGTAGAGAAGACAGGAGAGGACAGAGGAGGGGAGGAGAAAACTTAGTACATTGGGCATCTGTCTTAATCAGTTCAGGCTGCTACAACAAAATACCAAATAGTAGGTGGCTTATTTGTTAAACAGAAATTTATTTCTTATAGTTCTGGAGACTAGGAAGTCCAAGATCAAGTCTGAGGCACTGGCAGATTTGATGTCTGGTGAGGGCCTGAGTTCTTGTTCATAGATGCCGCCTTCTCACTGTGTTCTTACACGGTAGAAAGGTGAACAAGCTCCCTCGGGCCTGTTCATAATAGCATTTATCCCCTTCATGAGGGCAGAGCCTAATCACCTTCCAGTGTGGTTGGCCACAGGTAGCTAAAATTGTAGAAAGCAAAACCGTGGATAAAGGGGGACTACTGTATTATGGGAGATAAAAGAAGCAAGTTTTGGATGCAACAGCTTTGGTCTAGTGATTGAATAACTGGGAGACTGGAAAAGATAAAAGCTTTCTAAATGTTATGGACTCTCCCAGGCCTTTTCTGGGACATAAAGAGGATATTACTAATAATAATAACCCAAGTTTCACTGGATTTTTCCCTTACCTGCTTACACAGGACTTAAGTACCTGGCTAAGCACTCCCCTACTCCTTCACCCCCTACGCAGGCACTTTGGGAATCCCAAGTAAGGAGTGGGGGATCTCAAACAGCCTCGTATTAACTTCTCTGCTTTCCACTGACTCTGGCTAGACACAGCAGTCTCCTACCCTAGCATCTGCTGGGTATTGCTTTGTTGGTTAGCCATCACTATTTGCTGCTAAAAGGCTGCAGTCCCCAGTTGGCATCCATTGGATGCTGCCATATCCGCAATGCATGGCCGTCACCCACTGGGAGCTGCCATCTCCTGATGCAACAGAAGCTCTGGAGTTCTCAAGATTCCAAAGCTGCATGTTGTTCTGCTTATGCAATGAACTGTCCCTTTCCCTGTTGAGTTCCACTTTGTGAATGATAACAGAGCAATGCTGGTTATGGCCCAGTGTGTTTCAGGTATTTTAGTGAAACAATGGGAAATGCCTCCTCACTCCTATGACAGTGACTTCGTTATAGATCAAGCTCACGCAGGATTCTTCCTATCCTCGTGGCACATTCTCTCGGAGGCACCTCAGTCTCTGTGCAAACTGGCTTCACGCCCACCAACCTTCCCTTCCTTCAGGTATGCCCAGACATGTCTGAATTGCAGAGTAAGCTCATATTGGAGCTCCTATTACATAAAGGTTATAAGTATACGTGATAGAGCTCCAGATTAACATCTACCAAGAACACGATGCCTCTGGGGAAAACACATTATTAGTACCTGGTATTTTCCCATACATTCTGTTCCCTCTTGACTAGTGGGAAATTCTTTTTGGAAATCTACTTTCTTATAGATTTTAATCTTCAGAAGTTTCTCTTTAAGTTTCCCATAACCATAAACTAGATTTCAGAAGGCTTATTTCCTCTAGAATTTAAAAAAAAAAAAAGTGATCTGTGATATTTGATTCCTTACCACCAGAGGGAGGTATTCCTTTTCTTGGTCCTTCCTTTAAGTATTGTACTAGGGTCCACTGACATGTTTTTACACAAAAGAGGGTCCCTTAAGGACCAAATCTGACCCTCTCCCTTATCCTTCTTTGGTCAACAACATTTGCTTGTCATTCTTTGGCCTCTTAACGCTACTCTTCCTACTCCATGACTTCAATCTGATGATTAAGAGAACAGCATTACCTATGCCTCAACCAAACCTTCATTTACTGCTTAGTTGCTGTCAAAGACGATTATCAAATGATGGGGTAGTGTATTCTGGAACTTCACTTTGTGATGACCGTTGGGCAGGTTTGGTGCCTGAAAGTCAACCAACTGGCAGAAATTTATCTCCAGTTGTTATCACCAATGAACAACATATGAAAATCTAGCACATTATAAACAGATAAGCAGGACAATCATTTTATCCATAATTAAATCCTTTCCTTCATAAAAATAGATGAGAAACAGCTAATTTGGGGAAAATGTTCTTTAAACCCACAATTACTTAAGAATAGCTTCTTCCATGATCCAGAAAGACACTTTTTTTTTTATTGTGGCAAGAATATTTAACATGATTTCTATCCTCTTAACAAATTTTAAGTGTGTAGTATATGTGCCTCTTGTTAACTATAGGCACAATGTTGTATAGCTTATCTGTCTCTAGAACGTATTCATCCTGCATAACTGAAACTGTACACCGATTGATTAGCAGCTCCCCATTTCCCCTGCCCCTAGCAACCATCATTCTACTCTCTGCTTCTATGAGATTGACTATTTTAGATACCTCATACAAGCAGAATCTTATAATATTTGTTCTTCTGTAAACTGATTTCTTTCACTGAGCATAATGTCCTTAAGGTTTATTCATGTCATTACATAATGGAGAATTTCCTCCTTTTTTAAGGCTGAATAATCTTTTCTTGTATGTATATACATTTTCTTTGTCCATTCATCAATTGATAGATATTTAGGTTATTTCTACATCTTGACTATTGTGAATAGTGCAGTGAACTTGGGAGTGCTAGTATCTCTTGGAGATCCTGATTTCAGTTCTTTTGGATAAATTCCCAGAAATAGAATTGCTAGGATTGTTATTATTAAAAAAAAAAAAAAGACAAGTGTTGGCAAGGATGTGAAGAAATGGGAACACTTGTACACTGTTGGTGGGAATGCAAAATGGTGCGGCTAATATGGAAAACGGTATAGAGGCTCCTCACCAAATTAAAAATAGAACTATGACATCATCCAAGGAGATACTTTATAACATGAATCTAAAGGTAATAGAATAGTTTTAGGGGAAGATTACACAATTAGAGACATTTAGTTACACATCTAGCCTTCACTGGAAATTATCCTAATCTCATTAGCTCCTTGGGATTGTAGTCTATTCATAATATGAGGAAGCTTCTTTTAGCGATTTTTCTAGAAACTGCCTATAGACAATATTCTAACAGAAGTTTTCTTTCCCTGAAATTGTTTTAAAATTCCGTGCCCTGTGGAAAGTCCAATGTCCTTTCTAATACTTCCATAAATTCTTGGGAGAACTACAGTTTCATGACCCTGTGGCCCTACCTCCCTAAAGTTCTTGGCCCCCACCCCTGCTGCCTTATGGTTGCTCCTCTATTTTTGTCCTAGCAGTGATCAAATGTGAAATTCAGCACCTTTCCTTAATTTCTAAAAACAAAACAAAACAAATAAATAAAAACACTCATCTAAAGCCAAGGTGAATGTCAGAGACTTTATTGAAGGTTTATGAAATTGGAAGAAGTTTAAATTTTAAACAATTTACATCACATATTAGACATTCATCTCTATCCTAAAAAATTTGTCAGACAACTAAATTGCTTGGCTGTACTCTCTCTCCTCCTCCTCATTCTTCTCTTTGTTCTGTTCTTTCCCTCAACTCCAAAATCCTGGATAGTTTCCTATATTTTTATTCCCATCTCCTGCTGCTCATGCCCCCAGTGTCTCCTACTCTAAATATTTTCTCAAGATAGTTTCCTAAACAAAGCCTAGGAGGAATTCTGGTGCCACTTGTAAAGATGTTCATATTCTCACAGACACATCATGTATCCATGTGGTTATCAGAGCTTTTTCTTTCTGGCCAGGCTATCTCTACCACCGTCTTGACTTAAATTGAACTCTTTTGTTCCAGAAATGATGGCCAGTATGCCAGCTGTGATGTTTCTGGTGGCCAGTGCTGCAGGAAAACTGGGGAAAAAACAGTATCATATATTGGAGTAGAAACGTAGAATACGGGATAGGGCATGTGGATACAGTAGCATGAGATATTTTGCTATCGATCAACAAATATTTATTGGACATCTTTTCTGTGGTTTTTTATTTCTGTAGGGTTTTTTTTGTTTATTTGTTTGTTTGTTTTTTGAAACAGAGTCTTGCTCTGTTGCCCAGGCTAGAGTGCCATGGTGTAAGTAGCTGTGACTACAGGCGTGCGCCACCATGCCCGGCTAATTTGTTTTCTCTTTCTGTTTTTAGTTGGCCAGCTAATTTCTTTCTATTTTTAGTAGAGACAGGGTCTCGCTCTTGCTCAGGCTGGTCTCGAACTCCTGATCTCAAGCAATCCTCCCCCCTCAGCCTCCCAGAGTGCTAGTATTACAGACATGAGCCACCATGCCCAGCCCTGGATGTCTATTCTGAATAAGGCTCTTTGCTAGAAGCATGCAGGAAAAAAATCTTATACATGATTATTTTGTACATGATATACATGGGTATATCAGGGATTGAAATTCCTAGAGTATTATGGCCGGACACGGTGGCTCATGCCTATAATCCTAGCACTCTGGGAGGCCACAGCGGGAGGTTCACTTGAGCTCAGGAGTTTGAGACCAGCCTGAGCAAAGGCAAGACCGGGAGTGGTGGCATGTGCCTGTAGTCCCAGGTACTCGGGAGGCTGAGGCAGGAGGATTGCTTGAGCCCAGGAGTTCGAGGCTGCAGTGAGCTATGATGACACCACTGCACTCTAGCAAGCGTAACAGAGTGAGACTCTGTCTGAAAGAAAGAAAGAAAAACTCCTAGAGTATTAACAAAATCTAATTTGTCCTCACCCAGGCTGAATGGAGAGAAGAGGTGAAAAAGCATTTTGAAAAGATCAAAAGCGAAGGAACTTGTATACACCGATTAGATGAAGAACTGATTCGAAGGCGCAGAGAGGAACTCAGGTCAGCTAATCTCTCCTTCTCCACCTCCTCTCATCCCCAGGTCTTCAGATATTAGCAAAAACCCTCTTTGTGAAACAGCATTTCATTTTCTGTACACCTCTCACCTCTGCTTTTTTATTGTTATGCTCTTTAGAAGTTTCCCTGAAAGTTAACCCTTCTTTATATCTCTTTCTTATCCTCTCCTCCCAACTCTGTTATCCTCTTTTATTATATCTCTGCAACAAAGATTCCTAGAGCAGTGCTATTTGTTCATTCAGTCACTGTCCTAGGTGCCATGGAAGGACAGAAATTTATAAGATTCAGTCCCTAGCTTCAAGATGCCTATAATCCAAGGGATAGAAGGCATGTTCACAGATAGTCACATCCTAGTTAGTTCCAGCTGCTATAACAAACCTTAGACTGGATAATTTATAAAGAACAGAAATTGCTCACAGTTCTGGCTGCTGGGAAGTCCGAGATCAAGGCACCAGCAGATTCTGTGTTTGGTGAGGGCCCATTTCTCATAGATGGTAGCTCATTGTATCTTCATGTGCAGAAGGGCAAAAAAGTTCCCTCAAGCCTCTTTTTTTCAAATAAGGGGACTAAACCAATTCTTAAGGGTAGAACCTTAATGACATAATCACCTCCCAAAGGCCCCACTTCTTAATATCATCACCTTCGGTGTTAGGTTTCAACATGTGAATTTGGGGGACACAAACGTTCAGACCATAGCAACCACTGTATCAGAATCTGTGCTATAGATAAGCATAAATGAGTGACCATGGTGTTGATTTTAACTGCTTATGTCCATTAACATGTGCATGTATTATATTGTATTCTTATTGAGATACTGCCAACACTACCAAGCTGAAGGCTACAAATTATACACAAATCACACTCAGATTTCGTTTGTGGGCCTCTTGGCTATTCTAGATGGCTGGATGGACCCTTAAGGATAAACCAGGTGGGGAGCTTAGATTTCCCATCTCCCACTCCATCTTGTCTGAGTCCTCGCATTGGACAAGGGAGCCTTAAAAACAGGGGCCCTTGGGCAAACGCTTTTGTGATAAACCACCCTGTTTCTTATTTCATTGAGCTGACCTTTGTTCTCCCCCAGGTTAGCCGGCCCACTGATCCTGTGTTTTCTTTGATAGGCATGCTTTGGATATTCGTGAACACTATGAGAGAAAGCTTGAGCGGGCTAATAATCTGTACATGGAACTGAGTGCCATCATGCTGCAGCTAGAAATGCGGGAGAAGGAGCTCATTAAGTATGTATCCAGACCAGTGTCTGTCCTTACTGATTTGAGTCTCTCAGTCAGCAGAAATGTATTATTCTTCCATGTTGCTGCTTCTTAGAACTGGCAGATATTTTATTCAGTCATTCAACATTCTTTAAGGGATGTGCTGTGAGGTGCCTGCCCCGGCGAGGTGGACATGTTAGTGGACTCGCTGCAGAGCAAGTTATAGGGGAACCTGCACTTGATGGGCATTTGCGCTTCCCCCTGTTGCATAGCTCAGAGGAGGGGCCCTCATTTCAAGAGGAGCTTGGAATGGACAAGAGGAAGTTTATCGCCCCCTGGGGAAGTAAATTGGCTCCCGGAAGTGGCTTAAGGAGTTCCTGATGGTGGCAAGAAAACTCTGGGGTCCTGACCAAAACAGCAGCTACTGAAAATAAGCAGGACTTCTGCTGTTGTGTTTTGCTGGGAAAGAGAAAGTCGGTGTCAGCATCTGAATTCATGAGCTAAAGGGCAGAATGAAGTCAGGCTCATTTGAATTTGATATCTCGGTTTATTTTTTTAACCTAAATAGCAGCCTTGTTATTCAAATACCTGTTTTTCTTAACTGTGGCCAGAATCCATGGGTAGAATTAGTCTGTGAAAACATTTTGCCCATCCTTTCTGCAGTGACTGAGATGTGACTTTTTCTTTCTTTGTGCAGGCGTGAGCAAGCAGTGGAAAAGAAGTATCCTGGGACCTACAAACGACACCCTGTCCGTCCAATAATCCACCCCAATGCCATGGAGAAACTTATGAAAAGGAAAGGTGTGCCTCACAAACCTGGGATGCAGACCAAACGGTGAGACACCCGCACCAATGTCATACTCAGATAAAAATCCACTCTCACAGGATGGTGGATGTGGCCACTTCTGTAGCTCATCATTAGCACACTCGGCTCTAGATAAAAGAGAGGGTGCATGATGGACTCTAGGAATCAGCCTTTACTATCTGAGGCATAGATATGTATTATCTTAGCACGGAATAGTGGAAAGAGAAATAAACTGGAGGGCAGACAGACCAGGATTCAAATCCCGGCCCTGCCCTGTAAGCTGTGTAGCTTGACTTCTTTCAACCCCAGTGTCCTCATGGGTAAAATAGTATAATTATAGCACACGAGATTTCTTTTTATTTTTACGAACTCTAGGACGCAGAACTGAGTTAATCATAATTCTTGATTTATGACACAATGGTCCATGCATGACCCTCTTTTGTTTATACATTTAATTAGTTCTCTTTAATAATGTAATAAGTGCCTACAAACTCACCACCAAAAACAAAAGCTGGAGCTTTGATAATTACCTGTATGTAACCATATAGTTTCTCTCATCTCACCCCTGCAGGGGATTTTTGTGAAGTTTAAGTAAGATAACATGTGAAATTACCTATCAAATCAAAAAATGAGTTTTTGAATAGTTAAAAAAGATGGCACTTTCCCCTTTTTCCTACACATTTGCCTTATATTAGTTTAATCTTGACATTCTTTGCCACTGATTTTTTTATTACCAAACTCCGTAGATTTTCATTCCTTCCAAATAACACAGAATTGGTTCTATCCTAGCTGAGTTAATGTAAAGGAAAGAAATATCCCTAAACCTGGGGTGTAGACCCAGTAGTGATACTTGAGCTAACTGCAGTAAGAATAAAGGAAATGAGAAAACACAAACCGAGAATGTATTAGAAGGCTATCAGAATGGTGGCCATTCTACCATAGCGTGACCAATATAAACCTAAACTACTAATGAGTAACTACATGGATTAATCCAATTTTGCTTTTATTAACTGCCCCTAATCATCTTCTGGTCAAATTCTGAGCAACTTTTTTCAGATGGCACCTGGCACAACCCTCGGCGGGGGGGGGGGGGGGATCCCAACTCCTCTTTTCTTTTGTTTTACTAATTAGGGACAGAGTCTGCCTGCTGTCTCCCCCCTGCATTCTGCCTACAGTTAAAACCAAGAGCATTGGAGGAGAAAATAGAACTATTTAACTTTTCAAAATATGAGCTCATGTTTACTTTTATTTTAGCTGTGAGAAATGTTTGAGAGTTTGACACCACCAGTAGACACTGAGTAAATAAACTAGCTGAACACAAGGAAGGCACACTGCAAAGACTGGTACCATCGGTTGATTGCCCCTTGAAGGATTTAAGTTTCAGATTATTTGGACAGTCCAATGATTACCAAGTCAGATGTCCAGAGACTTCGGAGGGGATCAGAGAGGAGAAACTATTCAGCATCCTTAAGCCTACGTTTCAGTTTGTGTTTAGTTAGGGACTAAACACTAAATTGAAGAGTGTTGAGTTCAATTACGGATCTTCCAAGCCTGTCACAAGTGAGTACAGTCCAGTAAGGTAGCCTAAATACCCTATAAGGAGAAGCTTGAAATGGGGAAAGAACTATGCCTTGGAGTCAAAAGACTTGGGTTCAAGTTACAAGTTCTGTCATTTACTAGCTTTGTGATGGACACAAGTCAACTGACCTCTGATCCTTGGTGTCCTTACCTATAAAATGGATATAGTAATAGTAGGAACCAAGTATTTTCTGCAGCACAAGTTGGCCAACTAACCATAGATTTTTGAATCTGGGACAGGAAGCTCCTGATAGCAGCACAATATCCTACCCACCTTATCATAAACCCATAAAACCTGGAAATTCTGTGCTAGACAAGCCTTTAACTGTACTTTTCCTATAAAAGAAGAAAAACCCATCTCCAGCTGCCTGATACCTACTTATTTCTTGTGAGTTCTGGCTATTCAAAGTGTGGTCCTTAATTCAGCAACTTCTGAGAGCTTGTTAAAATTTTAGGCTCTTAGGCCCCTCCCCAGACCTACTAAATCAAAATCTTCACTTTTATAATCTCCCCAAGTGATTTGTATGTGCCTTCAACTTTGTATTCTGACTGTCCAATAAGCTAGGCTGAAAACTAGGAGAGACTTTTTGTCTGGATTCTAACACTAATGAGCTATGAGACCATGAGCCACTTTGGCTGGGTTTTGGGTTCTTCATCGCATATGGTGGAGGCAGGACTATATCTCTGGTTTCCAGGCAAGGTCTAGAATACCCAATGGCTTGCACAGAGGTGTCTCAGAGGCTACTGCAGGGGTAGAAAGGGTGAGGATGGGGAGCCCTGCAGGGAGGGGCTTCTGCTCACCCCCCTGCCAACCAGTTCCACTATATCTGTTTTATACACTGAGTTTCTAATAATAATTAATTTGAGAAAAGAATTCTGTTGTTAAAAAATAGAAAAGTTTGGACCTTCCAGCTCTAAAATCTCCTGCTGATTTGTGTCTGTCTGGTCCCAAAGAAGGGTAAGGCTACTTCCTACTGCTGGTAAGAAGAAAGTAGTGGTTCTTCCTAGTAATCCCAGAGGCTCTGCCCTGAATCAGTACGTCAGTTCAGAAACCATTTATTGTTTACCTGTGGGCCTTGGAGTCAGTGTGGGCAAGGTTTACCTTCCGGCCTCTGGCTTCCTCATGCCCATGATCTTAGTGACTGGCCCAATAGGCATTTGAAAACAGGGCTATGAGAGGACATCCTCCTTTTAGGATCAAAGACAAATGCCAGTGTCACTCCTCACTAGCCCTCCTCTTGCTGCCTCTGCTCAACCTCCTGGGCTCTCTACTATTTCCCCCTTCTCTGACCCCTCCCCTCTTTTCCTTCCTTCAGAATTTACTGAATACCCACTGTGAGTAAGACTCCTTACTAGGGTCCATCACATACAAAAATGGATAGCACATGTGCCTAGCCCTTAAGGAGACCATGTCTAGGCCAAAGTCTCTGAACTTAGCCTCTTACCTAATTGACCTGAGGTTTCCTCCTTTAATACCAGACCTCTTTCCTTTATTCCTTGGGAGATCTGCCCAGATCCATCATCAGACAGATTTCTGATGATGAACAAACATCTATGCCCATACATTAGCATATTGGTACCAAGCTAACAGCTAGAGTAATGAGGAAAAGACCAAGAAACCTGTAGAGTAGAATTATAATTTCAAGAGGATTGAGGCTGAGCACAGTGGCTCATACCTGTAATCCCAGGACTTTGGTAGGCCAAGGCAGAAGGATCACTTGAGGCCAGGAGTTGAGACTAGCCCAGGCAACATAGCAAGACTCCGTCTCTACAAAGAAATAGAAAAATTAGCCAGGCATAATGGCACATGCCTAGAAGCTAAGGTGGGAGGATCACTTCAGCCCAGGAATTGGAGGTTACAGCATGTTATGATCATGCCACTGCACTCCAGCCTGGGTGACAGAGTGAGATCTCTCTCAAAAAAAATATATCAAATAAAAATAAAGAGGACGAGTACCTACGCTGGTGAGGCACAGAATAAAATCTAGAAGGAATTGTGGACTCCTCTATAAGTGGACATTATGTTATTTTCTACTATGTTAAACAATACTGTAACATAACATCATCAAACATACATTTTTGTTGCACATATGTTATCTCCATTGGATAAATCCCTATATATGTGACTGCTGATTCAAAGGGTATGTGTACTTTCAGGCTTGGGATACATTTCCCCAAACTCGAATATGTTTTTATGTGTTTAAAACTAAACCTGTACTTTTCTCCCAGGCCGGATTTGTTGAGATCTGAAGGCATCCCTAGTACAGAAGTGGCTCCCACGGCATCCCCTTTGTCCGGAAGTCCCAAAATGTCCACCTCAAGCAGCAAGAGCCGGTATCGATGCAAACCTCGTCACCGCCGGGGGAATAGCAGAGGCAGCCATAGTGACTTTGCAGCAATCCTGAAAAACCAGCCAGCCCAGGAAAACTCACCCCATCCTACTCACCTACACCAGGCTCAATCCCAATACCCTTCTCTCCATCACCATAATCTTCCGCAGCAGCAATACCAGCAACCCCCTCCTGCCATGTCTCAGAGTCACCATCCCAGACTCAACATGCACGGACAGGACATTGCAACCTGCGCTAACAACCTGAGGTACTTTGGCCCAGCAGCAGCCCTGCGGAGCCCACTCAGCAACCACGCTCAGAGACAGATGCCTGGCTCGAGCCCTGACCTCATCTCCACAGCCATGGCGGCAGACTGCTGGAGAAGTCCTGAGCCAGACCGAGGCCACGCTGGCCCCTATGACCCCTGCCTCCAGTGCAGGCCAGAACAGTCTGGGTCCTTGGACACACCCTCTACTGAGCCAGTGGGGAGGAGCCCCGACCTTTCCAAGTCACCAGCACACAATCCCCTCTCTGAAAATGCCCAGGGTTCTGAGAAAATGGAAGAAAATGGATTCAACAGCTGCAGGTCTGCGTCATCCCTTGGCGCCCCTCATCACATCACTCCCCCAGTGCTACCTCGAAAAACAAGGCCTCTTCAGAAGGTAAAGGATAATGGCGAGAGTAGTCTGTGTCACTGCCTTCAAAGTATGTCAGAGCCTGCCATGCTATGCACATTATAAAGCACACGTAAAAAGTATGTGTTTTGTAAAAGGATGAGACAACAAAAACATAAGTAGATGTTTCTTTTACTTTGAATGCTTTCTTCCGACACTGCTTGAGTGATGGACTAGGGAGTACACTGTAGGAACTGCTGAACTGGGGTATGGATCCAAACATATATAATGTGTAAATAGGTAATCAGGATAGTTTGTAAACACTACCCTAGAAACCCTAAGTCCTGAGGGATGTTGCAAGAAGTAAGGATCCTATGATAAAGTAAGTTTGAGAAACAAAGTATTCTCTGTCCTCTCTGGCAGATTCTTAGTGCACATTAACAAATCATAGGCTTTAAGAAATCATGCCATATCCTTGTTTAATCCAGCATTTCCCTCGGCTATTTGACC
Organism: Indri indri; assembly: GCA_004363605.1. Lineage (NCBI taxonomy): Eukaryota > Metazoa > Chordata > Mammalia > Primates > Indriidae > Indri > Indri indri. Next base: position 2,909 of record RJWJ010030795.1, on the reverse strand, counting down.
AGACAGCCTTTAAAAAATAAAGCCTGTTAATCCCCCATGGAACTGGCTTTCTTCACAATATACTTTGGAAAACATTGCTTTAATCAATAACCATCATGACCCAGCCAGTTCTTAGTCAATGAAACCTGTTTCTCTCCTGTTTATCCACCAGTTGCCTGGGGTTTATCAGCTGAGAGGCAGACTACCATAGAAAGATCATGAGCTTGGGAGTCAGAGGGATCTCAATTCAAAGCCCAGTTCTCTTCCGCTCAATACCTCTATGAACTTCCATTTTCTTGCCTATAAAACGGGTCTAATATTGGACTCTGGGCCGGCGCGGTGGCTCACGCCTGTAATCCCAGCACTCTGGGAGGCCGAGGTGGGCGGATCGTCCTGAGCTCAGGAGTTCGAGACCAGCCTGAGCAAGAGCGAGACCCCGTCTCTACCAAAAATACAAAGAAATTAATTGGACAGCTGAAAATATATATATAGAAAAAATTAGCCGGGCATGGTGGCACATGCCTGTAGTCCCAGCTACTCGGGAGGCTGAGACAGTAGGACTGCTTGAGCCCAGGAGTTTGAGGTTGCTGTGAGCTAGGCTGACGCCACGGCACTCGCCCCAGGCAAGAGAGTGAGACTCTGTCTCAAAAAAAAAAAAAAAAAAATATTGGACTCTGCCTCACTGGTTGATGTGAGGATTAAATGAGTTAATACATATAAAGCTTTTAGAACAGGGCCTGGAACATAGCACCCTTCCAAAAATATTAGCTCATTTTGCTAATGAGTTAAAAAAATAAGATTATGAATGAAAAGTATTTAGAACATGGTAGACACCCACCCAATTCTAAGTATTGTTTCATATGATCATCATTGTTCATCAGGAATTTAGTTGAAGGAATGAAAGGGTATGAAATGTACATTGCGGTGAGGTAGCTAAGCTCCCAGCAAAAAACCGGGTCCCTTTGGTAGAGTTGCAAGGATAAGAAAACAATAGAGAAAAATGGAAAATAAAAGAAATAAAGGAATACACAGAGACAAAGATATAGTTTTATAAGTTTATGAAGATTATAGGCAAAGTGGGATCTCAGGGGGCCTAGACCTTCTCCGTGGGTCTCAAAAAGCCCCGAATGAGGTCTTACATGGTAACTTATAGGGAATAGTGAATAATTGCCAGGGGTAACAGATTTACATAACAGTGGGTAGTTCCTCTCAGGTTAACAGATTTCCAAAAGGCTTCTACAGATTCTTTAACTAATTCTATCTACATGAGCAAATGGTTATAAAATCTTGCAAAGGTTAATTTCTAAGTTCTAAGGTAAGTTTATCACTTAACAGAGGGGTTAAACAGAGATATGTTGGCTCCATATTTATTAGGTTATTGTGAATGGAGACAGGTAGTCTAGAGTGTTAAAACAAGAGCTTTGCTTTTAGCTATTTGGGCAGCTGTCTGTTCCGGGGGACACTCCATTGTCAGCTCTCATCCTGTAGTTTTTAACAGATTCACTTTGCTTTACAAAGCAAATCCAAACCTTTAGGTCTGAGAAACACGGCGCCTTGTGGGATACAGCGGCTACTGTCTTTCAGAGACGCCCTTCTCAGTGTAACAGCATTTGAAAGGCAAACCAACACATTCACACATTCCTTCCAGGCAAAGCTCTGCAAAACTCCTAAGACAAATCTTGTCTGCAAACACGTTTATTTTAATTCATGGACCAACAGTACATGAGTATGTTTGGTCAACTGGACATTTAGTAGACAAGAAGTTGAAGCCAAGGGCTACTGTCTCAGAACTGTATTTCTTCCTCATCATATGCTGCTGCCACTATATAGGCTGACTAAGCATTCCCAGAGATTAAATTGTGTTTCAGATTGTGCAGTTGACTTGGGCTAATCCATTCTCGGCCCCCGCTACCCCTATGGCCAGTAACATGTATTTTTTGGTAACAGCTTTATTAAGATATGATTCGCATACCATATAGTCCTTCCATTTAAAGCGTACAATTCAGTGCCTTATATCTACAATATTATGCAATGATCACCACAATCAATTTTAAAACATTTTCATCACCCCAAAAAGAAACCCCATACCCTCATCCCATTCCCCAGTCTCCCCCAAATAACATGTATCTTTGAATCATCCTGATGCCATTTTGATGCCATCTGTGGGTCTACAGGCCACAGAGCACATACTTTGTACATTTGGCTTCATTAGAACCTCACTCCCACAGAGCAGCTCAAATTCTTTTTACCAAGACACACTCCCACAGGTATTCCTAGGGTAACTGCTCATCTCGGCAGTCAGGATAACTCCATCCCTGTCTTTCCTATTCAAAGAAACATATCAGCTGGGCACAGTGGCACAGGAGGCTGAGGCAGGAGGATCGCTTGAGTCCAGGAGTTCGAGGCTGCAGTGAGCTATGATCGCCACTATAAATAGCCCCGGCACTGTAACCTGGGCAACATAATGAGACCCTATCTCTAAAAATAAATAAATAAAATTTTAAAACCACATCAGATTACAAATGAGTAAGAGTCATGATATTTTACAACTGACTTTTAAAAAGGGACATTATCCTCAGTCTTTGCTATAGTTACTTGGACCCAATTATCCACCTCATAGGAGATTGGGTAATCCAGTGTATTGTGACACTGTGGTTAAGGACCATTGGTCTTACCTGTGGCTGTTCTTATGCCCTTGATGGAGATGAGATCTTCTCTGTAAGGGAAGATCATCTTCTTGCTGGGCCACTTACCCAGCCTTCCCGATCAAACATAGAGCCCCGGCAATCACAGGACCTCAGGTGGCCCAGCCAGAGCTCCCTTATTGCTGCAAATGTGCTCACTCAATAAAAATGCATTAAGCACCTTCTTTTAATGGGCAAATAATAACTGTAAATATTTATGGGGATAAGCACCTATTTTGTATGCAG
>RJWJ010030794.1:0-19666 GCA_004363605.1 Indri indri | reverse complement strand
CTTTCTATTTGCCCTGAAAGCATAGAACTATATTATAGTAGAAGTTTTGAAAGCTTTTGAACATATAATGGGACTTTTAGAGCTGCAGTCTCCAGCCTCCAAGCTGCAGTGATCAGTACAAGTCCTTGGCCTGTTAGAAAATGGGCCACACAGCAGGAGGTGAACAGCTGGTGAGTGAATGACGCTTCATCCGTATTTACAGCTGCTCCCCTCCCCCTCATTGATCCATCACCACCTGAGCTCCACCTCCTGTCAGATTAGCAGAGGCATTAGATTCTCACAGGAGCACAAACCCTACTGTAAACTGTGCACGTGAGAGATCTAGGTTGCACACTCCTTATGAAATTCTAATGTCGAATGATCTGAGGTGGAGCTGAGGCAGTGATGCGAATGCTGGGGAGAGGCTGCAAATACAGATTGTCATTAGGCAGAGAGGTTTGACTGCACAGAAACCATAATAAATCAGTTGCTTGCAGACTCCCATCAGATCTTATCAGTGAGCGGCAAGTGACAATTAAGTGGCATCTGGTGGCAGGCTTTATAGTGGTAAGCGAGTTGATGTACTTCAATTGTACAACTGCATCTGGTGGCAGGCTTCAAGTCAGAATCTAACATTTATTTCAATTCGTGCATGACCTGCCCGTTATTTTATTTACCACTTCCATCCACGCCTCTTTCCCACACTGTGCACTTCTCTCAGTCACAGTTTTGGTAAGTCCACAAGATAACCCTAGCAAAAATGAGTGAAAAACAGACATTGCTGGAGGGCTTCTTAAGGGTGAAAGACCCAATTATGAGACAGCAGAAGATTCTAAGACTGTCAACAAAATAAAAGCTGCATTTAAAAGGAAATACCAAGAGTACTACTTAAATTATGGGTTCATTGCAACAGGTGATTCACATTCTCCAAGCCCACTTTGTATAATATGCAGCGACCAGCTGTCCAATGAAGCCATGAAACCTTTCAAACCTACTTTGCCACATGGAGACCAAACACCTTGTATTAAAAGACAAGCCTTTGGAGTTTTTCAAAAGGAAAAAATGTGAACCTGAAGAACAGAAGAAATTATGGAAGGCTATCATTTCATGAAACATGTTTGCACTGAGAGCATCATTCTTAGTGGCTAACCACATTGTTAAAGCTAGGAAGCCCTTTACTGTTAGTGAAGAGTTGATCCTGCCTGCTGCTAACGGCATTTGCTGTGAACTTTTAGGAGAGACTGCAGTTCAAAAGGTGGCATGTGTTCCTCTTTCAGCTAGCACCATAACTAGAGGAATTGATGAAATAGCAGAGGATATTGAGGAACGATTGTTTGAAAGGATTAATGAGTCACCTTGGTACAGAATCCAGGTTGATGAGTCTACCAATGTTGACCACAATGCAACAATACTTGTTTTTGTGAGATGTATTTTTCAGAAGGATGTGCACAAGGATAAGTTATATGCACTTTTGTTGCTAACCAAAACCACAGCTGCAGGACTATTCAAGTCTTTGAATTATTACATAACAGGAAAACTATATTGATCATTTTGTGTCAGTATATGCATGGACAGAGTGGCTGCCACAACTGGACGACTTTCTGGTTTCACTACTCAGATCGAGGAAATAATTTCTTAATGTGAGTCTATGCACTATGTCACCCATAGAGAAATGCTGCCTAGTTGAAAAATGTCTCCTGAACTAAACGATGTTTTTGAGAATGTGATTAAAATTATCAACCACATTAAAGTACATGCCCTTAACTCACATCTGTTTGAGCAGCTCTGTGAGGAGGTGGACACAGAGCACACACATCTTCTCTTATACACAGAAGTGAAATGACTTTCTAAAGGTAGACCACTGGCGAGAGTTTTTGGGTAATGAGCGCCACTCCAGAGATTTCTTTTAGAAAAACAGTCACCACTGGCAGCACATTTCAGTGACGCAGAATGGGTCACAAAACTTGCTTACTTATGCGACATATTAAAGCTGCTCAATGAACTCAATCTGTCACTTCAGGGGAGAATGACAATTGTGTTCAAGTCAGATAAAGTGGCTACATTCAAAGCTAAACTGGAATTACGGGGGCGATGAGTAAACATTGGTATTTTTGACATATTTCAAACATAAGCAGAGATTTTGAAAGGGACTGAGCCAGGACCTTCTTTCTCCCAGCTGGTGCATGATCACCTATCTCAGCTTTCAAGAGTTTGAGCATTACTTCCCAACCACAAAAGACCCCCCAAACTGGAAAGGAATGGATCCATGACCCATTTGTGAATAAGCCAGGTGAATTGACTTTGTCTGTGCTACAAGAGGATCAACTACTTGAGATCACAAATGACGGTGGCCTTAAAAGCATGTTTGAGACAACTTCAAATCTCCATATGTTCTGGATTAAAGTCAAGGTAGAATATCCTGAGATTGCCACAAAAGCACAAAAAAGCCTGCTTTCATTTCCAATATCCTATCTTTATGAAGCAGGGTTTTCTGCAATGACAGCAACCAGAACAAGATTACAGAGCAGACTGGACATAAGCAACATACTTAGGGTGTCACTGTCTCCCATCACCCCCAGATAGGACCATCTAGTTGCAGGAAAACAAACTCAGAGCTCCCATCAGTTCTGCATTATGGTGAGTTGTATAATTATTTCATTTATTGCAATGTAATAATAATAGAAAGAAAGTACATAATAAATGTAATGCACTTGAATCATCCTAAAACCACCCCACTGCACCACCCCCCCGCCCCTGTTCCATGGAAAAAAATGTCTTCCATTGAAACAGGTCCCTGGTGGCAAAAAGGCTGGGGACTTGTTTTAGAGGATGTACTAAATCGAAGTGAATAACCATGCAAACATAATAATTTGTTTATTCAACACACATTTATGGTACACTTGCCATATAAAGCCATGCCTGCACGTGAGTGACATGATCTAAAACCCACAGGAAGCTATGCAAAAGTTTTCTGGAGCATAATTTCATCATAAAGGGCCTTAGTTGGCTCCTAAAATGAGAAAACAGTTGATGTGGCTTCTACTGGTCTGACATTTAGCAAGAAACAAAGCACATCTGTAGATTTGAGCTTCTTAGGCAGTATTTGTGAAGCCATTAAGTATGAACACATTGAGGTGAAGTTGAAGAGAAATGCTAGAAAATTCATGAAGATATAGAGAGGCAAAGGAGATTTGTTGCTATACTATCTCAAGACTTTCTTCAAACATCTTATGTACAGCATTCTTTGCAGTTCAGCCTGTGGACAGACCAGATACATCTGAAGGAAGAGAGTAGAAGTTTTGGAGAAATCAGTCTGGTCAATATGTTTCATGCTCTTATCTACAATGATTTATAATCATAACTCTGAGATCTGTCCAGACCATGGAAGAAATCACTTAAAAACCTTCAACTTTTAAAATATAGTGTGTCTGTGACCTTTGCAATTTGTCTGTCTGTTCATTTATTCATGATCCATTGACAAATCACCACCATAAGTGAGAATATTTTTACTTTATCCATCATTTCCTTTAAAGAAAAAGGATAAATAAAAAAACACTGTCTTTCATATTTAAACTGTAAGTGCTTTTTAATTGCCTAATAGAATAATGGGCAATCTCTAGATTATATTAATAAATCACAATTAGAGTTGCATGGTTGATAATATCACAATTGATCGTTCAATTTTGCATAACACCCACTCTTGGAAAAGTGGAACTCTTTAGAAACTTCACTATATTTAGTTCAAATATCAAAAATTGAGCACTAGAAGAATTTTTCTCAGAAAATAACTTATTAACATAATGTGATGCTTAACTCTATATGTAAAAAATGCATCAACAATATGCATGGGCAAAAAGAAACCCTATTCAGTAAATGGAGCTGGGAAAATAGGGTAGCCACGTGCAGAAGAATGAAACAGGAGCCCTATCTCTCACCACTCATAAAAAATTAATCAACATGGATAAACAATTTAAATGTAAGGCATGAAATCATTACAATTCTAGAAGAAAATGTAGGGAAAACTCTTCTAGATATCAGCCTAGGCCAAAAATGCATGACTAAGATCCCAATGGCAATTACAGCAACAACAAAAATAAATAGAAGTTGATTAAATTAAAAAGTTTCGGCATAGTGAGGGAAATCATCAACAGAGTAAACAGACAGCCTACAGAATTGGAGAAAATATTTGCAAGCTATACATCCAACAAAGGACTGATATCTAGAATCTACAAAGTCTTCAAACAAATCATCAAGGAAAAAAAAGAAAAACAAATAACCTCATCAAAAAGTGTAAAAAATACATGAACAGAATTTTTTCAAAAAGAGATAGACAAATGGCCAGCACACATATGAAAAAAATGCTCAAAACCGCTAATCGTCAGGAAAATGCAATTAAAATCACAGCAGCAATAGCACTACTAGACATCTACCCAGAGGAACAAAAGACATTCCATAATAAAGAAATCTGCACTTGAATGTTTATGGTAGCACAATTTGCTATTGTGAGGATGTGGAAACAACCCAAGTGCCTGTCAATCTGTGAGTGGATTAATAAAATATGGTATATGTATACAATGGAATACTACTAAATTACAAAAAGTAATGGTGATCTAGCACCTCTTATATTATCCTGGGTAGAGCTTGAGTCCATCCTTCGAAGTGAGGTATCACAAGAATGGAAGAATAAGCACCACATATACTCACCATCAAATTGGCACTAACTGATCAACGCTAAGGAGCTCACATGGTAGTAATATTCGCTGGGGCTTGGGGGTGGTGAGGGTGGGTAAACTCACAACTAATGGATGCTGTGAGCATTGTATGGGGGAAGGGCATGCCTCTAATCCTGGCTTGGGTGAGGCAAAGTCATGACATGTAGCCATAATGTTTGTACCCCCATAATATACTGAAAAAAAATCACAGTGAGATACCACCTTACCCTTGTCAGAATTGCCATTATTATTAAGTCAAAAAACAATAGATGTTTTAATGGATGTGGTGAGAACAGATTGCTTACACACTGTTGGTGGGACTGTAGATTAGTACAACCTCTATGGAAAACAGTATGGAAATTCCTCAGAGAATTAAAAGTAAACCTACCATTTGAATAAGCAATCCCACTGCTGGGTATCTACCCATAGGAAAAGAAGTCATTATATTAAAAAGATACCTGCACCTGAATGTTTAATACAGCACAGTTTACAACTGCAAAGATATGGAATCAAGCTAAGTGCCTATCACCCGATGCTTGGATGAAAAAATGCTGTATGTATGCACCATGGAGTACCATTCAGCCATAAATAGGAATGAAATAATGTCTTTTGCAGCAACTTGGATAAAACTGGAGATCATTAACTTATGTCAAGTATCTCAGCAATAGAAAAACAAATGCTACATGTTCTCACTAATAAGTGGGAGCTAAACAAAGGATATATATGAAAAACAATGGTCATAAAGTGACGTAATGGACACTGGAAACTAAGGAAGGAGGAAGGGAGTAAGGGATAAAAAATTACCTATCAGGTAGAATGTGCACTATTCTGGTGACGAGTACACTGAAAGCCCTGATTTCAGCATTACACAATTCATCCATGTAACAAAAAACACTCGTATTCCCTAAATCTATTGAAATAAAAATAAATAAATATATTTTTAAAAATCACCTGCTCCACATTTTGTTCAGAGTCCTGAAAATTTCTTTCTTCTTTTATATTCCTCATTTACCATTTGTATGATATTTTTTACTCATTTCATTTTCTTTGTAACATCCATGCGTGGATGTTCTTTTCCACTTAATACTGATATTTGTATAAAGAAAGATGTGTCTGTGTATCTATTAGCTCAACAAAAATATTTGAGTGTGAGGAAGTAGTTTGGAGGATGAAAAGGTAGCTGGTAGTTTCAATTTTTAAAAATTTTTGACTAGATTATCTCACATCATGCAGATCTTCTTTCAACGAAGCCCTATGTCTCCCTGCACTTTGGGAGCTCTTTTTTGGAAGGGTAAATCCACTAGGTGGGAGATAATTATGCCTCCAAACTGCACTCAGAGTGCTCTCTCTTTGCTGATTTACAGTGCATTTCTCATGCTTCACCTGACTCTGGAAAGCAATTACAAAGTCATTGACACTTGATCTCTTTTCCCTCACGATCTCACCTCCAGGCCATTTTTCTTGGCTGCACAGAAAAAGTACATGTCAGCCTTCCTATATATCTGTGATATGGTAACGGGTCCCAATAAGAAAGTTCCTCCTATTTTCCATGGCCATCTAGTCTGTGAACCTAAAAAACTTCATTGTCTAGTTTTTCATTTTCCTTTCCTTTTCAAGACTATTTCACTTAGCTTTATCCTAATTTTATCTAATTATTTTAGATATTTGACAGATATTAGTAAAACTTATTCTTTGTAATTATATCACTTATAATGTAGTTGAATATGGAGCTTTCTTCCATTTGTTGTGTATTTGCTTTTAGAAAATACAGAAAGACTAGAATAAAAATGTCTATATTCTGCAATCTTTACTCAAATATTTCATATAGTAATTTTAAGATCTTATTTTAATGTAACTATATACTGTATTTGCTGTCAGACCCCATCTGTTATATTTTATGAATATGACTATATACATCTTTGTAAAATATGAGGAGAATAATGTGATATTAATCCACATGCATAAGTAAAAACTCTATATTTTTCCTATTTTCTAATCTTCTCCTTTATTCCTTAAAATGCAATAGAGTCTAGCATATATTTTTGAAATTAGTAGCAATTCACAGGCATCTTTTCTTTTTTGGACAGGGTATATTCCATCTGACCTCCTTCCACCTCTTCTGTGTTATGGGGAAAACAAACTATAAAAATTAGCTCTTAAAAATTTCTTCCAATAATTAACTTTATTTAGATGTTCTTATTTACTTAATTACGGGTTGTTATGGAGATATATAGCAACCATTTGATAATAGGCACACAGTTTCCCTAGTCCTCAATTTTTTGAAGTATCATTTACCTAATAATCAGAGAAAGAGTTATCAGGAAGTTTTATGAATCTTAATTTTAAAAACTGAAAGTTATTGTTATTGTGGTTGGAAAAACTCACCTCACTTCCAGTTCCTCCAAGGCATCCTTCTCTGAGGAACCACCGACACAATAATTACAGACAGCAGAATCATTGAGTGACGTGGACAACCACTTCCTTTGGGCCCACCGCAGACCATGTGCAGTTTGTAAGCTGGCAGACTATATTATAAGGTGCATAGAAAAACATCATAACTGTGCTGCAACTCCCAACATACCACTTTTAGAACTACCAAGACATAAGACATATTAATAACTTCACTTGTTTCTATGCATTTGCAGTTAATTTTATCCTCTGCTTTTTTAATGTTTTAAATAGAAATTTAAAAGCACAAACCAAAATGGAGGGTAAAATATAATATTCCCTCATATTCTCATTGTTCACATCCAAGAGGGATCAGCATATTGACCATCTTATTTGTTCTACTTTTTGTATTTTACAATTGTGCTGGCATATTTTAAAATGTGCTGAAGACTATGTCATTTTGCCTATAAATTCCTCAGTATGAATAGCTAACTGATAAGAAATTTAATTTATAAAACAACCACAATATTTATCACACACCAATAACTAAAGCAGGTAATTTTTCCCATAGTTCTCCCTCTTATCTATATCCCTCACCCTAGTTTGGATCACCATTATTCAGAATTCTTTTTTTTTTTTTTTTTTTTTTTTGAGACAGAGTCTCACTCTGTTGCCTGGGCTGGAGTGCTGTGGCCTCAGCCTAGCTCACAGCAACCTCAAACTCCTGGGCTCAAGCAATCCTTCTGCCTCAGCCTCCCAGGTAGCTGGGACGACAGGCACGCGCCACCATGCCCGGCTAATTGGATCACCATTATTCTACTTAGTTTCCTGCAACATATGCCTAACTAGATTTTTCCTCCAGTACTTTTTTTCTCTTATCTATTTCTTAAAGGGCAGCAGCTGTGGTCTTTTAAAAAGCAAATCTGATCATATTACTCCCAAGGTTAATAACACTTAAGAGTTGTCTATAACTTTCTGAATAATGACCCAATTCTTTAATATGCTTCATATGGTCTTTCATAACTTGATTCCTGATTACTTCTCCTGCCTTATCTTACAATCGATTTAATTTTAATGGCAGCTTAACTGATATTTTCTCTGATATTAGCCCCTGCATGTTTATATATACTATTTGTACACTGAAATAATTGTCTCTCATTCTTTGTTAGCCCTTCAGGTTTAACTTCTATATTCCTTCCTGCAGAATACATTAATCGGTATCCCAAGTTCAGATTATCTATCCATTCCAAATGCTTTCATAGCATTCTCAAATTACCTTTCCACTTAATACAATGCAACTCAAGATCATTGTTGAGTATCATTCTTCATTTACTTTTAACCCTATAGCTGATTAATTAGTAGACTTGGTTGATCTTACCTTCAAAACAATTTCAGTGTGTTCAGTTCTCTACGTATCTATGCTACTAACCTAAGAAAATAACTCTATGTTATGACTTAATCCCTGGTCTCTTTGCTTTATTTCTTGTTTTAGTTCTACAGATATTATCCACAATATTATTTTTTAAATATCAAGTGAATCTCGCTACCAGGGTATTTTAAAATCTTATGATTATTGATTAGTCTTGGAATAAATTACATTTTTCCCATGTGACCTTTGTAGCCTTTGCCTAACCCTCTTACTTTATCATTTTATGTCGCTGTCTTGTCTCTCATAGTGCTCAAACCACACAAGTTTTCTTTGTTCCTGAAAAATACTGAGGCAACTTTTTGGTCAATCTCAGGAAATTGTTAATCCTGCTTCCTCTCTCTAAAATATTCTTCTAACTGCTTTTATACAAATGACTCCTTCCTATCTTTCGAATTAAATTTTGCAATCAGGGAAGTCTTCCTGGAATTCTTCCATTTTTCTCAATACCATTATATATTTTTGACCTATTAAATTTGTTGACTAAAATATAATTAGCTTTTCTTTGTTTATGATTATTCTGTGGGTCCTTAAAAAGAAGATATGCTCTCTTTTATCAGGGGTCTGGATTTGTATGGTTCTCCAGAAAAAAAGAAACAATAGGATGTGTAGAAAGAGACTTATTATAAGGCATTAGCACACACAATTATGGAGGGTGAAAAGTCCAAAATTTTCTGGGTGAGCTGACAGGCTGGATACCAAGAAGAGCTGATGTTGCAATTCCAGTCCAAGCCAAAAGCCATCAGGCTGGAGATGTCAAAGGATTGATGTTCCAGGTCAAGCCTGTGGGCTTCTTGTTGAAGAATGCCCTCTTAACTGGGGAAGGTTTTGCCTTTTTGTTCTATTTGGGTCTTCAACTGATTGGATGAGGCTAATACACATTTTGGAGGGGCAATCTTCCTTACTCAAAATCCACTGATGTAAATGCTAATATCATCCAAAAAAACACATCTAGAGACTCATCCAATGTAACATTTGATCAACTATCTGAGCACAATGGCCCAGTTAAGTTCACACATAAAATTAACCATAGCAAAGTCCAATTTCCATAGTTATATATAGGATCTCCTTTATGTATTATAGTTATGTGGTTTACATCTTCTTTATCCATATAGCCTTTTCTTCACTTTTTGCATCTTACGTTGAAAGAGGTGCATTGAGACACCTATTGTTACTATGTTCAATTTTTTCTGTTATGTCTCCTACAGTTTCAGATTTATGAAAATTGGGATTTTGCTGGTTTTTAGATAAATAATCATTAATATTCACTGTATAGGATGTGACAGCTTTTTTCGTAGCCTATGCCATAAAATAGTCCTCTTGTCTCATTTAATGATACATAGTCTCAACTCTACCTTGTGAAATATCAAACATATGATGCCTACCTTTATTTATATGCATTTCCCTCATATATTTGTTTGACTGTTATTTTATGTTTAGCCTTTCAAATATCTTTAAGTGTATCACTTTCATACAGAATGCTGTTAGATTTTGCTTTGATAGTCAATCTGAAAATATCTTTCTTTTAATTGATCAGTTGAGTCTACTTATTTTATCAACATGATTAATATTTTTACGTCTCAGTTCTGTCATATAATTTACATTTCATTTATTTGCAATCTTGTCTATATAGTCCTTGACTATTTGTTCTTCTTTAAAAAATGAATACTTTATGTTATTAGGAAATGTTTGTATTTTTATTCTAATGTTTATACTTATACTAACAATTGTACAAAATATCCTTTTTTTCTCTTTTTAAATAGTGTTTGTTTTTCTGAAAGTGTTTATGTTAACCTTTTACTAGTCATTTGGTTGTTTGAATTTCTTTTAGTAGTTTATTCTCAGGAAGGCTCAAAAGTAAAATATTATATGAGACTTTCATGTTAATAGCAGTATGTCTGTGGTCTTCAAATTTGAAAATGAATGCATTGGGCTATACCCTTGGCTCACAATTTATTTTCTTGGATATTGCAGAAAAGTTACTTTGTTATCTTCCAGTATGAAGTACCAATGTTGAATAGTATGGCGACCTACCACATTTTTTATTTGTTTCATTTTTATTTTTTATAATTGTCTTGATCTTTTTGTCTTCCTACAAAGAGTACTTAATGTTCCCTTTCGACACTTACTTTCATTTAAAAACATCTTTTAGTGATTTTAACTTTCAGTATTTTTTCTAAATACAATGTTTGTATAGCATTTTAGTATTACTTTCATTTCTCACATTTTTATTATATGCTATATATGTCTTCTGAAAAATTACATTGTACCTTCTATATTTATTTTTTATTAATACATTTTTCTTCTTTTGCTTTCAATTTTTCTTAAGATATTTCTGTGGCATTTTTCAGTGTTGTTTTCCTTCTCGTTCATCTTATTTTCTAAAATGGTGCTTTTTATGCTTCTATTTCTAATTTTTCCATGAGTTCAATCACTGAGTTTCTGGGTATTACTAATTCTGAACTACTTCTCTCACAAACATGGTGAACTTTTTCTAAGCCCCATCAGTACATTTTGAAAAATTAAGGTAAAATCTATGTTGTCTTTTTTTGGGAGCAAATATAATATTTACCATGTGTTTTCATAATCTCTAAGCATAGCATCAGCTCCCAGTTCTTTCCAGGATTCGATTTCTTCCAATAAACAGGCATGAGTTTTATAATGGTTCTTTTGCTTGGTGAGTTTCATGAAACTCTAACTGTGCTGGAATTTTTATGGGTGGCATACATAAAGATAGGTTTTGTAGGTTCATAGCTGTAATAGTCCCTGTTATGCATTTTTCACAAATCACTTAAAGAGATGATCTCAAATAATTTGAGACTGCATGACTCTTTTACACTATTCGACTGTTTTAGATTTTCTCTTTATTTTGCCCCTTTTGTTTTTTTCTGCTCTGTTTGCTTCTGTTCCCAGCAGTTCTCCTTAATGTGAGAGAGCTTCACATATTGGTTCTCAAAATTCATATAGCCCAGGTCCACCCATTGCTCCTTCAGTGTCCTCTGGCGCATGGCCTTGAAGCTGTCTACAATTTGCTTCCATCCAGCCATATTTTGAGGTTCATGAGGACATCTTATTACAGAAGATTGCAGATATCAGCCATGAGTTTTGTTGTGTTACTGGAAGAAACCAAAATATTTCACACCAAAATATACTTTTTGACATACTTTGAGTGACTGTTCAGAAGGCTGGTGAACAAAAGTAATCCTACAAAGTTGTCTTTTGTAGGAGAGATTTGCATCTGTAGAGAAAATCTGCATTGATTTAGCCAGACTTCCTCTGAAGCCCACGCTTATCTAGATCTAGGAAATATTGACTGAGAGTCTCATACCTTTAAAAGTTTAAAAGAAACATTCACCACCTATTCTCTCTGAGAGCTACCTGTATGGTTTCGTCTGCATTATAAAACCACCTTGGCTAGCCAGGCCTCCTCTTCCTTCCATAACCTGTCTTGCAATTATAATGATTTACCTCCATAACCTGCATTTCACCATGCTCTGAGCCCCCATTTGTGCTGTAAGCTTATGAATCCCATTGAGGGGTTGGAACAATCATGATTCTTCCCCATGTTTGTTAATAAATTAGTATGCTTTTTATCTTATTAATATACCTTTTGCCAGTTGATTTTTCAGTGAAGCATCAAAGAGTAAAGGAGAAGTTTTCTCTTGGTCCCTACATTTCCCTGGTTTATTGGCATATTTTTATGGGTCATATTGTATCATTCAAAGCTATGCCAAAGCTGCAATTTTCTCATAATCCATTATATTTTACAGTCATTCAACATCTATTTATCAGAGTGTCCATTAGTTGCTAAGTACTTGAAATAGGTTGTGGGAAGAAAAGTTAAACATTTCTTTCTTTGGCAACTTATATTTAATAGAGGAGAGGAAAACAAATGCAAGAAAATTAGTAATATTGTTTATTAGAGGAAAATAAGTGCAAGAAAAAGGGGGAAAAGGAGGTCAGGAAAGGAGATTGTGAGTGAGCAATGGTAGTCAGTTTGAAATTTTAATAAACATGGTTAGAATTTAGCTCATTCTATCTCAACATATGAAAACAATCATCTCTATATATTTATATAGTGGATAATACTCAGATTTTATGTGAAGACAGTGTGTGTGGGGTATCTGGAGATCCTGGGCCCAATCTGCACAGGGAAGCTAAAGTAGTTAAAACAAAGAAAGCGGCAGGAGGCTGGCCACCCTCCCGTGGAGGGTCACTGAGACCATGCCGACCTTTATGGAAGACTGCCCTGCTATACCTAGTGAAGCACCCCATATCCCCAAGTTAGTGTTTTTTGTTAGTGCTTGTATATATAGCCACTTGCTGTTTTTGGGTAAGGTGCAGAGAATTGTCCAGCCTACCACACAGGTGCCTTGGTATGTAAATCTCCCGAATAAACTCCTATCTCCACTCTGGTCCTCTGATTTTGTTCTTCCAAATAGGTTCACATTATGTGGAGGCTTTAAAGGCCCTTAATTTGTAGAACAGTGTGGGATGGCAATTTTCCATACATGTGTTTTTTTTCTCCATGGAACTAAGTATAGAAACCAATGGAGTTATTCATTTTATGAGTTTTTGGGATTTTTTTTTTTAAATCACTAGTGATAATTGGGTTGAATGAGATTAATTTGATGACAATAACTTAATTTTCCTTTTGTCTTCTACAGAAAACTACAAATTGACATAGATTATTTTTGTAATGAAGAGTCATATTGGTTTAATTATATGGAGCTTTTGAATGATACAGGTAAAATTTGATTAAAATTTGAAATTTTGGAACATACTTCAAAAAACAACATGTTTAACAACCAAAATATGCTACCTTGAAAATCGCTGTAAGTGAAAATCACTCAATAACCAAATAAATTTCAGAATTCTTATTTTCTTAGACACAGTCAGAAAACTACAGGGTTTTTTTGTATGAAGATTTAGCCTTTAAGAAAAATAACTACAGCCATGAATTATAGTTTTTTTTTATTAAATTTTATGCTGTTATTCAGGAATAAGATGCAAACATGTATATAATGAAAATTTGCTGCAATTTATGTTAGATCGATGCTGATTTTTAACTGTCCAAATAGAGTTCAAGTCATGATTCTTTACTGAAATATAAACATTTGAGTGGTAAAAAATCTTTATAAAAATAAAGATTTAATATATTAATTAGATTAGGTAGCACATTAAAATGGTCTCATAAATGTTGATTAAGTGTTGAGTGGGAAAAACATCATCTTGTTATTAAGTCTAGTTTAGTATTAGATGCTTAATTTTATAGATGAATGTGGCATGCTATATCCATGCCCCAACCCTTTTATTTTTATGGACCAATCTTATCTCTCATGATAATATTCGGAAATACCAGGTACCCATTTTCCAGCTTTGCTTGACCAGTTCTAGTCAATGAGACATAAAAGCAGAACTCCTGACATGGACTTTTGGGAAATATTTTCCTCCTTGATAAATACAGAGATGTGAAGTGAATTCATGCACATCCTGACACTTCCCTCAGTTGACCTAAGATGTAATGTGTGGTACATGTACAGGCATCATATAAAAAGGATGAAACCAGCATGAGGAAGAAAACAAATCATTTAGGGAGAACAGAAAGATGAAAACAGAGCAACCTATTGGGATCCTTTAAAACCTATTCCAGACTTCTCATTACCCGAGTCATAAAATATCTTTATTGCATAAATCATTGATAATAAGTTATTCAGTTTTTAATTTTCACCCAAAAATATCTTAATGAATACAGCAAAGTTCTTGGTTTTGAAATATTTGTTTAAAATCTAAAACTTATTACTGAACTATTTAAGAATATAAAATAGAATAAACACATATGGATGTATCTTCTGTAAACGTCTTTTTGATCATGACTTTATTCACACATAGGGGAATAACTCAGTTTTATTTAATTATTTAGTAAATACTCTATATGTTGTAAAATACTTTTATAAACATAAATTTTAAATACAAAATTTATTTTTAAATATATAAGAACTTTAGAGGAATGTTACTTCCAAGAGAACCTCTAGAAATTAAATTTCTATAAAGAAGAGAAAACAAGCCTTCCTGCATCAGATTTTTTTTAATGCTTCTAAGTATTAAAAGTATTATCATTGGCCATATTCATTAAATATTTGGTCATTAAAAAACATTATCTTGCACAGTAACTTAAAAAATTGTTTCTGTCTTTGCACAGAATCTTGCTCCTTCTTTTCAGAGTTGCTGACAGTATGCTTGTAGCCTCACAATCAAATCATTTCTACCCTATATCTTTCTCCTTTGCATACTCTCCAAATTTCTGTCGTCAAGTTTATCTGTAAATAATGTCGTATTTGATTTTTGTCCCAAATTTCTCAAAATATCTGGTTTGCTGACATCACACCCTTCTGTATCAACATATTGTGTATACATGAACATATGTGCATATTGTGAACTCAATTTTAAGGGTATAAGGAAGTACATGACCATCAGTCAAACTTCTTGAACAGCAGTGTTTGAAAAAGGTTTTCTGTGGCTTTGGAAATACTTGTAAATTTTAGGTTCTGAGAAGAGCACAGTCAGCTCTGGATCTATAGATATTATTGAAAAATATTTCAAAGTAGGGAGTATTATCTTATTCTCATTATTGTTTTATTTTGCATTAGAGTTCTCTTAACCAAATCCCAATTATCTATCTTACCAGGCTAACTGATGCTTTCCATTCTCCCTACAACATTTGGACAGATGGAGTCAGTAATGCATACAGTTGTATTATTTTTTAACATATGTAATTATAAAGGTCACCCCACTATGCAAAATTGTGCATAGGAAAAATAAAGTAAGTGGCAAAACCTTCAGAAACATTTTCAGTGGCACACACACAAAATAGAAACAAAATGTACATTAAAATAAAATCCTAAGCCAACTGAACGGACCCCCTCTTGGCCAAGGGAACCCCAGAAAAACCTTAGAACCGAGTTCCTAGACATGAAGGCAAGGGAGGTTGAGTGCATTTTGTTATATCCCCTTCCTTTGGGAGTTTAGACTAATTGCAGACAGGTCCTATGGTCAGGTCATGCAAAGCAAAGGTTACACATTCAGGCCATTAGTTTGCTTAACAGATCATTCTGAGTATATTAAAGGCTTGATCTCTGATTAGCAGGCCCCCTTATCCTAACTCAAGCATTCCTTTCTACTGACTTCAAGTCTTTAGACAAAGCTTTATTCCTTTATTTCCTTGACAAATTACAAATCAAAGTATCTCTGACCTGTAAGCCATTTCAGGCAAAACCCATGTATACTTTCAATGTATTGATTTATGATTTTACCTGCAATTCATATCTCCCTAAAATGTATAAAACCAAACTGTCACCTGACCATTTCTGGAATACTTACTCAAGGCTTCTTGGATTTGTGGATCCTGTGTCTGGCGGTCACATATATTGAGCTTAGAATAAACCTCTTTATATTATTTTACAGAGTTTTGTTTTTTTCCATTAACGCTAATAGTAGCACATATTTACACATTGCTATGGTTTGAATATGCCCCCGAGAATCTATAAGATGGGAATTCAATCCCAGTGCAATAGTTTTGGGATGTGGGTCCTAATGGGAGTTTTTTTAGGAGTAGATTAATGTCATTAAATATTAAAAAGGGCTCCAAGGAGTAAATTTGTTCTCTTGTGCCCTTGCCCTTTCACCTACCCCCATGTGATGACACAGCACGAAAGCCCTTGAAAGATGCTGGCACCTTAATCATGAACTTCCCAGGCACTAGATGTGAGCCAATAAATTTTTGTTTATTATTAATATAAATCACACAGTCTCCAGTATCCTGTTACAGTAGCGTAAAATGTATTAAGAAAGAAATTGGTACCAAAGAAGTAGGGCATTTCTATATCAAATACCTGAAAATGTGAAAGTGGCTTTGGAGCAGTATAATGGGTAGAGAGGCTGGAAGGATCTGAAGAAGCAGGCTAGAAAAATCCTGTATTTCTATGAACAGAGTGTTAAGAGCAATTCTGTTGAGGACTCAGAAGAAGAGAGCTGTAGAGAAAGTCTGAAACTTCTTAGAAAGTTCTTAAGTGGTCATGAACAGAATGTTGGTAGAAATAAGGACATTCAAGGAAATTCTGATGAAGGCTCAGATGGAAATGAGGAACAAGGTATTGGAAACTGGAGTAAAGGCCACCCTTGTTATAAAGCAGCAAAGAGCTTGGCTGAATTGTGTCCATGCCTTAGAGCTTTACGAATGACAGAATTTAAGTGATGAACTAGGATATCTGGCAGGAGACATCTCTGAAGAACAAAACATTGAGGGGGCTGTGTGTCTTCTCTTAACAGCATATAGTAAACTGTGAGAAGAGAGAATGATTTAAAGACAGAATTTATAAGGGAAGCAAGCAGATATAGAGATTTGGAAAATCCCCATCATAGCTATGGAAAGACATGTTTAGGAGAGAAAACCAAAAGTGTGGCCAAGTGGCCCTTTGATAAAAAAAGTTAATATGGCTGGAAGGAAGCCGGGTGCTATTCATTAAGACAATGGGAGAATGACCTTTAAGGTATTTCAGAGACCTTTGAAGCTGCTACTTCCATCAGATGCCCAGAATGCTAGGACCTTGAAGGCAGCAATTTTTCAAGGGAGAGGCCCAGGGTGCCTGTGGGATCTTAAGATTTTCTATCCAGGGTCCCCTCAGGCCTCTGCTCCCTCCATTCCAGTGCTGCACTCCTTGGGCACCTCTGCTGTGGCTCAGTCAGGCCCAGGTGCATACCCAGTTGCTACTCTGGAAGGTTCAATCTATAAACCTCAGTGGTATCCACATGGTTCTCATTCTGCAGGTGTGCAAAATGCATCAGTTGTGGAGGCATGTCTGTCTCTACCTACATTTCAAAGGATTCTGCCTAGATCTGCCAGAGAAATGGAGCCACCACAAAGAGGCCACACTGGAGCAATGCCTAATGTCTGTAGGGGCAAGGCCAGTTCAGAGATCTCAGAACTCTAGAGCCACCAGTGTGCAACACCAGCCTAAGAAAGATGCACACAGGAGATTTCAACCTGTGAGAGCCAGTGCATGGGCTGACCTCAGCAATGCCATAGGGGCAGGTTTGCCTGAGGCCTTGGGGCCCAACTCCCATACCATTGTGTCTGGATAGTGGGACATAGAGTCAATGAAGGTTATCCTCAAGCCTTAGGTTTTAGTGTTGTTCACCCTGTTGTATTTTGGACTTGACTGGAACCCGTTACTTCTTTCTTCTCAACCATTTCCCTTTTGGAAGGGAAATATCTGTCCTATGTCTATCCCACCATTGCATTTTGAAAGCACATAACTTGTTTTGATATTTCAGGCTCACAGCAGGAAGAGAATTTGCCTCAGAATGACTCATACCTTGAGTCTCACTCATAGAATGTTTTGATGAGACTTTGGAATTAGACTTTAAAGTTGATGCTGGAATGAGTTGATACCTTTGGGGTTTGGGAGATGAAAAAAATTGTATTTTGTTAGAAAGGCATAAATTTGGGAGGTCAGGGGTGGAATGCTGTGGTTTGATTGTGTTTCTCAGAATTCATGTGCTAGAAACTTAATCCCCAATGCAACAGTGTTGCGAGGTGGAGTCTAATGGGAGATGTTTCCGTCATGAGGGCTCCACCCTCCTGAGTAGATTAATGACATTACAAAAAGGACTCAATGGAGTGGGTTTCCTCTCTTTGACTCTTGCTCTCTGTCTTCCATTATGTGATGAAGCAGAAAGAAGGGCCTTCCCAGATGCCAGGACCTTAATTTTGGTCCTCCCAGACTCCAGAACATGAGCCAATAAATTTCTATTCATCATAAATTACTCACTCTCAGGTATTCTGTTATAGCAGCACAAAATGGACTCAGACCGACGTGTTATATGGTTTAGAAATGCACAAACACTGTAATAAATATGACACTTCACCTTGAAAAAGCCCTGAAATTTGTTTGTAAATGGATGTTGGAAGACCTGCAGCTTGTTAGTTATGAAATGGTGGCTGTAAGGGTTATCTGAAATCATGGGGAAAGTTATAACAGCACATTTAAAAGGATGTGGCTTATAATGCATTAAATGAAGTACCTAGTACGTGTTTGAGGCACGTTTGTGTGTGTGTGTGTGTGTGTGTGTGTGTGTGTGTGTGTGTGCGCATGCACATTTTTGTGTATTCCTAGAAGGCTTAATGCTACTGCGTGCAATTTTCTCAGTTCGGTTAGCGGTTCTTACAGACAATTATCACTCAGAAGCAAATGTGAAATTCGCCTTATGCTCAAAGTGTTCTCTAACATATCGATCAGGTTGGAACAAATTTCTATGTTCCATAAAAAGTACTATAGAAGAATAGAATGTATATAGAAAATCCCTCATTCCTGAACAGTAAGTAATCTAATAAAATATATGTGAAAAAATTGTTTTTATAGAAAGTCTGCTTGAAAACAAGATGCGAAAAAATGCTATTTATTTACATTAGGGTGAGAGAATATAAAAATAAAAGGAAACCATTCATCTAAATATGCCTTTGAACTCTCTTTCATATGTATACTTTATTTCTCATTTCACTTTAAAGATATCAAAATTTAAGTTTCTGTTTTGCCTTATGAGTGTACTATATGCAAGAAAAAAAGGGAATTCTAATTAAGAAGATTCATTTTCCAAGAAAATAATTTGCACATATATTTTATAATAAATAGATGAATTTATGGTTTGGTTAATGTAAAATGCATTAAATGTAGTTCTTTTTATAATTTTCTTTTTAAAACATTTTTGGACGTACTGATCAATACTAGCCCTATCACATTGGTTTAGATGGCTCTGTATAGTTCAGCATGATTAACAGTAGCTCTTTATAGCAAATACCCAACAATATCCATAACATACCTGAACAAAATTTTATTTCTCTTTTACATCCCTTTTCGGGGTAAGTGGGATCACTACTTTGGGTACTTTCCCCAGTTAGAGTATCTACAGTTTCCAAAATTATTCAGTATGAAGAATTCTTCCATCTTATGATATACAGCCTCCACATTCACTGCAGAATGGGGAAAGAGTGTGGGATGTGAGAAAGGTTTAATGGCCTAGAAGTGCTATCTAACGCTTCCACCCATACCCCATCAGCTAGAATTCAGTCAAAAGATGCCTTGCTAGTCTCATAAAAATTTTA